>JBDJHY010642892.1:1847-16148 GCA_039654485.1 Withania somnifera | reverse complement strand
GACATGCCCATAGGCTTCCAAAATTTAGCCACATGGCAATACATAATATTTCCAACAAATACATAATATTTCCAACAAATACAAATTTTATCACTAATTATTTATTTTTTGTGACAAAACTTCATAATTCTTATTTAATATGTGTTAAATTGAAACAACCTAATTTGCAGTTGAATTCAACTATTTGCCATTAAAATAATTAATAGCTAAATACAAAATGCTCTTTGGCTATAATTGTTCATGATTATAGGTAACATCTGACTACAAAAAATTAAAAAATAATTTATAATAAATTGATACAATCTATTAATTATTTGGTGAGGAAATTAAAATTCGATGAATTTGGTTAGTTTTGTAAAAATGATGAAATTCATTAATTTTCTCAAATGATGCAATTATAAAATGCACAATTCAAGAATACAATCTAGGCAAGTACCGTGTCAGGGTGCTTAAATTACGCAATTAGTCGATTTTATTAAAAATAATAAATTATCTACCACATCATTCGATCTGAATTGTCTCAAAGCTTTGACCAAACAACAAGTAATTTGATCGATTTTTCGAACAATAATTTTTATTTATTTTAAGTACAGAATTGATTTGATTCCATTGATTTATAAAACAAGCTTTTTTGTGGTTTAATTTATCGATAAACATTAGTAGGAAAATACTTTTCTTCAATTTTGACACTAAAATTGTATATTTCAATCATATTTCATGATTATTACTTAATAATACGAGCATAATATGTATAAAATAGTAAATTTTCTTTTAATATTTCAAATTAAACAATTAAGAATGAATATCTATTTTTAATATATTGAATATGTAAAAGTGATTAGAAGGAGGATGTTTCAAGGCTTATTGAAAAGAATGGATGGAAAAATACAAAATGAAAAATATTTGTAATATTATATAGTAGCTTGTATATGAGATCTAACCTATGACATCGTGTGACTATCTATTTTAAAATATTACTCTATTAGAATAATTTAGTTATATGTCTGATTTTGCTATTTTTTTTTAAATGAGGAGTATAAATCATTTTTAGAAAAAGTACATTCAAATTCTAAACCTCTGGTCATGAGAAGTTTTTATTCTTTCTGAAGCTTTATTTTGACCTTATCCGAGAATCAATTTTTAGCCATAAAAATTTTAAATACAACTTGAAGTTTTATTTAAAATTTGAAACCTCCCAAAACCTTATTTTACTTTCACTTTATAATTTTTTTCTTTTCGAGATTTATCATACAACTTTTATTTTTATAATCATCCCATTTAAATTATATGTCATGCTTAGATCATGTTCATATCTTTTTTTGAAAAATGCATTCAAATTCTACGTATTTAGTTTAAAAAAGAATGGTAAACACAAGTTTAATTTATTTCAATATTCAAAACTCAAATAAAGTAAACTTTTTGCTCATGATCAAATATTCACTAATATTTTTTTTTACAAAAAGCATGACCAAATATGATCAAACTCTAATTTCCATTTGAAAATTTTCACTTAACGTGAATATTTTTTATTTTCATAGCCAAAGCCCAGTGTCAAACCCTTATTTTTTTTCATCTTCCCTCCCATTCTTTTTACTCTATTCTAAGTTCCCTCCCCTTGTCCACTCACCCAAATAGCCTGACTCCATCATCACACATAGCTCCATCATGGCTGCTAGGTAGTTTTAGTTTGTCACTTATCTAATTTATTTTTAAGATTTGATTTGATAAAAAAGTTTGTCTTTTTTATCCTTTTGTTGTTGGGATTTTCTTTTTCTTCATGATTTGCTTATATTGAGCTACTTTTATTAATTTAATTGAGATCTTGTTATTCATTTGTATCTAAAGCTTAAATTTCTATCAGTTTCTTTTGCAATTCAGTAGTATGTTACCTACAATAGTGAATCTATGAGTGTTATGGGTTGTTAATTGTACTGAATCTGAAGTACTAATACCACATGCAGATCTATAGCTAACCGAAAAGGAACTGACTGAAAGGACTGATAAGAGAAGAGGCTCTAACTGTTTAAAGGTAAAGGAAAGGAAGCCCGCTGCGCCTAGGTTTGAACTTTATGGATTTCAAATTCTAGAATAACTACATCAGGTGTTGAGTACCCATATTTCAGTCTTAATTTTTGTACTTATTTAGTGAATTTATTAATCTAGATATGGAGTTTGGTGACATCAAGTGTTGAGTTTGGTTCGACTGAACTCGTATATCGGTTTCTGACAAGTAGCAGCTCCCCTGAACTAGTACCTTGATTGAGTATATACTTCAAGAAAAAAAAATACAATTCAAGAATTGATACCTTATCTAGAGAGATTTATTTTGTGTAGTGAAATTCGAATAAAGTTTTGATGGATCAAGGGCAAACTCATATTGAGAATTAATACTTTATCTAAAAAAAAAATACAATACGAGAATTGATATCTCGTTTAAGTGTAGAGATTTTAAGACTTGTTGAGTGAAGTTTTGATGGATCATATCATATCTAGAGGGCGTTATTTGTGTTGATCTTGAGGGATGTAAGAGTATTCGAGTGGAGAAGCAAGAAGTATTAATTGTCCTTTGGATGTCAAATTAGGGGATGTATTTTCACTAGTCTCAGTAATGGTGATGGTGAAGAACTTTCTAAAGCTAAAAGTGGATTGATTATATCAGTATATAAGACGACGATGTTACCTTGATTATTTGAGGAAGTTTGGAGAAAGAGGGAAAAACAATTATAGATTCAAATTGAAACAAAAATAAAAGGGAAGTTTGGAGAAAGAGGGAAAAACAATTATAGATACATAGAATAGATAGTTATAGTTATAGAGACGTAAGTATTTTTAATTTTTGGGGGTGGAAAAACTTATAGTTAAGAATTAGTAGAACAACGATATATGGAGCATGGGAGTGTGATTATGGAAGCTGGTTAAGTGTTGGGTGAACGACCTAGAACTAACAAATTTATAGTCAAGTACCTCATTTTACTCGACCCTTATCCCATATAAATTTTTATATCCCTTCTATATCATTATAAAACATATGTTTGGAATTAGTAATACAATATCTCTTTATAATGATGTCGTTCGTCCAAATAGTTTTTTTGATTGTCATAGCAAGTTATAGAAAACATATAATGTAACATGAGAAGGATGATTCTCCATTTGTTGAGCTGGTTGCTTATTTATTAGCTTATTTTCAGCTTTCTTTTCCTTTCTTCTCTTGATTTCCTCATCTCTTCTTCTTATTGAAGCTCCAATCATAAGGTACCGATCCAACAATCTTCTCCAAATCATGGTGCAAAGCTAAATCACTCTAATGTTGATATCCAAGTTAAGGGATGTGCATCCTGATAATCCCTTGTATTATTGAAGTGCTTGGCTAATCTAAAGATTGCAAATCCTGCCAACTTCTGACTTATCCATAACCCCCTGGTGATTGTTTGTAAATCTTTGCTTAAGTGCTATTATATTTCTAGTTTCATGTATTATTATTTATTATCTTTCATTTGCAGTTTCAACCTGATCATGTGGGATGCTTTTGTATCTATATTGATAAAAATGACTATTTAAGCTATGCAAGGCTCCAATGGCCTCTCTTTGCTAGATTTACATGTTAGAAGGCTATCATGTCATATTTTCCCCGTGTATAAATATTAATGAAGTTATGGAATTTGGTACTATTTTTCAAATTCTAAGAAAGTTATCTAACTGTATACATTGAACTAAGGACTTGGTATTGTCATGTCAATAACCTTAGAGCAAATTGATCCAAAGTTCTCAATCAATATTATTAATGCTATGTTTAATGATACAACAAATCTTGCACTTATCATTTTCAGACTTCTTGTGTTCTTTACAATAACAACATACCCAATATATTCCACAAAGTGGGGTCTGAAGAGGGTAGAGTTTACACAGTCCATACCACTACCTAAGACTTCTTGTGTTTTTTAAACAAAGAGATTCTTTGTTTTACCATCTTGAGCTTTCGCTCTTCCCATATGGCTCTTAAGAATTCCCTTTTCTTTTATGGAATCACTGATATAGATCATACTTACTTATTACACCATTAGGTTTGTTCCTGATGCAAGTAGGTATGTTCTCGACTCACTCCTAACAACCAAAATATATACAGTAAGCCAATTTGGCATCTCACTAATCATCTCCAAAATCTTCTAATTTTAAACTAAGCTAACTCAGAACTTTCAGTCCACTAAATTTGTCAACTCCCACTGCCTTTTCCAAAATATGGCTAGTCCTTTCAATATCCTATAGATAGTCGAGCATAAAATGAGTACAAAAGTCATTGGTTATTGAGGAAATGAGTACCACTCAATTATCTCTTTTTTCATTTAGTCTGCTCGCAGTCTAGCCTTTTTGAAAAGTCATTTCTTGATAACTAAACGAATATTTTGAAAAATTTTTGATACTTTAAAAATTTTACTTTTCTTTCTGCATTATGGGGTTTGGTCTTATTAATTATAGAAAAACTTATGAAGTTTCTTGAAGCCATATATCTAGAGCCCCACAGTTAACAGAGCTTTAGACACAACTGTGAAAGGTGATTATCTTGCACAAGATTATTTCTTGCCCAACTCTCAGGTTAACTAGTACTAGAGTCTTCAAATGCATAATCTAAGATGTCAATTTCTAATTATTTTCATTCAACTTGTCTGTATCACTAGTTTTTGCCACTATGCAAGGTAAATAAGAGCTGAAGATAATAACACTAGTTTGTAAATGTTGATGTGGGTATAGTTCATGATTTGGAAACAAATGTGGGAAAAGTAATGCACATATCTATTTTACTAGATTTTGTAGATTACCGTGCCAACGCTAGTCACAGTGCCATTAAGATTAATATCTATTATAGCTAACATTAAAAGAATGTCTTACAGACTTATCTTTTTAGTGCAAATTATTTGATTTTATCCCGAGAATTGTCAATTCTGGTTCTTGATGTTTAATTATTTTCCATACTATCAGTTGTTTACTAAATGTTAATTTTCTTATGAATAATAATTATACATAAAAAGAAAGAATTAATAGCTTTTCAAAGTGCGCTAGTCGATGGGGAAATTAACTCAGCTCGTCAGCCATCTTACGTAAAGTGAAATGGATATTTGAATGGTGACAGTTGGTAAAAAGAAATAAAAGAAGAGTTGCAGATCTTGGCTCTTTGAGTAGATTTGTAAGAGTATATACACAATCAACATCTCCTATGCCGAATGAAGTTAGTGAAATGATTAGAACCCCAAGTTATACAATCAATTTCAAGAAGAGTGTCGTCAAAATAAAGAGATGATGCGTCAAAATAAAAAAATAAAAAATGAGATGGGTGACACATCTAAGAATTTAGATGCATTGATGAAACATTTGTGTTATTCGTTGTCTTTTAGTGCACAACCATTATCTTATGAAGACAGTCAAAGTGATGAAAACAACAATACGTATAATTGTGTGACATATATTACTTGGGGATATTATTAAAAATTTTCATACGGAATTATTCCATGAAACCCAAGGAAAAATTTTCCTTTTCACAAATTTCTGATGAATTTTTTTTGCGCATTTTGTTGGGGAGTTCCCAAGGAATTTACCTATCCAATTTACCCATGTAATTTTGTAGGAACCCCTCCCCCCCCTTTTATTTTTTCAACTAAAGTTCTTGAAAATTTGGACATTTCATGCTGAAATATCCCTATGAAATGTACATATGGAAATATAATCCCCATATAATTATTCCTTCAGATATAAAATCCCCAGGTAACATACCTAGGGATTTATAATTTTGCAGGTAAAAGTTACCCATGATGCTATTACATGTGGATTTTCGGTGGCATGAAACTTCGCAGGAAATGACGTTACCTGCGAATTTTTAATTATGATCTGCCGAAAAGTTTCCATGTAAATCAGACTTTTCTTGTTATGTCATGGGCATTCAATTTTCAAGATTACAATGATATGAGTAATTTATCAAGAAAATTTCACCAACAAATAGACAATTAAGTCCCACTTATATATCAAGGATATCATTTACATGATTCAAGTCAACTAATTCATAAACCAACTCAAGTATATAAAGGCTCAACAATTTCATTAAGTTTCCACATTAGTCACACTTATTCATTTTGGGCTCAATATACATTAATAGTATCAACCCTGAAATACCTATTCCTCTCCAAATCACAAATAATTATCAAGCAATTGTTAACTAATTATAGAAAAACCATAATAACCTCAACTTGCCTTATATTTCGAAGAACCAAGCTACCCATATGCTTTACCCTTCTTTTGAGCCTTTGAATGAGTGTAATCTAGTTATCATACAAGTAATACGAGAAATATACACTAATTAACACCTAAACCCAATAAATTGAGGTTTATGTAAAAACTAACCCCAGGCCCATGACGTCAAAATCGAATCTTAGTCGTAAAATAAGGTTACTCATTACTAGGATTCTAAATATCAAGTATTATAAAAAACCCATTTCGTTGCATAGCAAAATTCTCATATTTTTATCATTTTCGAGTTCATATTTTAACTCACTTTTGGGGTTCAAAACCATGAAATTTTAATGTGAAATCATGTTAAAATGATGGGGAATTGATGAAAAAGTGATTAGAAAACTTACCCAATTAATATCTTCAAAATTTTTTGATCAACTTTGTCAAATAGGGTTTTTGGTGTATGTATTGCATGAACAATATGAGAAAAATCAGGTTTTTCAGTTTTAAAAATGTAACAGTGAACCCAATAACTATCTACGATCGTAGTCAATCCGATTTAGACCCTACACATTCGTGGAGAACCGGCCGTGGTCGTGGTCTTTTAACCCTTTTTCGGTCCAACATTTAACTTCTCGCGTTCACAGAGAATACGTCGCAAACGCATAGAATCACGAAACCTCAAAATCGTGATTGCAGGAAGGACACCGCGATCATGGAGATTAAAATTTCCTGAGTCCACTGTGATTGCGGAGAAGCATATGAACGTGGTGGTATCCCAGTGACAACAACAAAAACAGATAACAACAATTCAAGCAAGTTTAAAGTGACTCCTAATGGACCCTCAGGGTTTGTGCGAATAAATCATATATGCGAACATACTATTTTCGACGTTTGGGACTTGACGGAACCATCAAAAAATAAATACGAGGTCTCTTTGACCCGATACCCGCTAAGGATTCATTTTTTAAACTAAAACACTAAAATAACCAAAATACCCTTGGGACTTACAAAAAATTTAAAAGACCTCATTCTAGGCCAAAAACCACCTCCCAAATTTAATAAAATTATTAAATTTTTTATCTGGGCGCTCTAAGATCGAATGTTGACCAAAGTCACTATTTCACTTATAAATCAACTTTAGCCCATTTAAACTTTCAAACTCACCATGGAAGGTCTAAAGAAAGAAACGAAGGTGTAACTAGGTCAAAATCGATATTATGGAGATGATGGAACTAATGGATTTTTGATATGAGGTCCAAACTCTAAATGACCCCTATAGTTCCTCATTTCTCACTAAAGACCTCAAAATTCAAACTTTCCAAAATCTTATACTCAAACTCATTCCGTTCCTAATCCGACCATGAAAACACACTTAGTTTGAACTAATAAAACTATGGAAAGGGGTAAAATAGTCAAAATTTACTAGAGCGAAAAACTAACTTTTAGTGTTATTACAACATCCACCACTAAAAAATGTTTGTCCTTGAACATAAGAAAAGAAGAAGTACTTGAATGGTCAAACAACTGATGGTATTGGATACGTATATCTGACTTAATCTCCCAAGTAACCTCCTCGATCGGTCTGTGCCTTTACTGCACCTTCACTGAATGTATCTCCTTTATCTGAAGCTTCCATACCTGCATATCAAGAATGGCAATTGTCTCCTCCTCAAAGGATAATTTTAGGTTCAAACTCAAAGTATCCCACTGAAGCACGTGAGACTCATCGAGCATATACCTTTGGAGAAAGAAAACATAAAAGATCGAATGCATCGCGGATAAACCAGGTGACAAAGCTAACTTGTCCACCTCCCCCTCCACTCTAAAATCTCAAAAGGACCAACGAAAGGTGGACTCAACTTCCATTTCCTTTCAAATATCATCACACCCTTCATAGGTGACACCTTCAACTATCCTCTATCATCCTCCATGAACTCCAATGGCCTAACCCTCTTTCAGCCTAACTTTTTTGCTTACTCTGCACCAAAAGTAATCGAGTTTGAATCAATCTAACTCTGTCCCTAGAGTCTTACACCAAAATTTTCCTCTATGCTCTCTTCCCTGAAGTCTCAAACCACCTAATTGGAGATCTACACACCTCCTACTATATATTGTCTCAAAAGACGCCATCTGAATGCTCAAACGATAACTGTTGTTATAGGAAAACTCTACAAGCAATAGAAATTGGTCCTGATAACCACCAAAATTAATAACATATGCTCGTAACATATCCGCTAGCACTTGAATAGTGCGCTCAAACTGGCTATTTTTCTGAGGATGAAAAGTTGTACTTATATAAAGCTTAGTACCCATCTCAAGCTACAGAACTCCAAAAGTGCAAAGTAAATGAGTACCCCAATTAGAGGTAATCGATATAGCAACACTATGGAACCGAGCTATCTGACTAATATAAATCTAAGCCAACTCCTGAGCAATGAACTTCACCTTCACGGGGATGAAATGCACAAACTTAGTCAAACAATCAACAACCACTCAAATGGAATCATAACCACTCGAAGTAGCAGGAAACCAAATAATAGAATCTATGGCTATATGCTCCTACTTCCATTTGGAGATAGACATTCTCTGTGACACCCCCGTGACCTTTAGTGCTCAAACTTCACCTGTTGAAAGTTTAAGCACCTAGCAAAAAAATTCATATTGTTCTTCCTCATACCACACCACAAGTAATGCTAGCCCAAATCATGATACATCTTCATCTCCCCTGGATGAATCGAATATCTAGAACTGTTAATCTGCGAATCTCCTCCAAGATCAACCTAACCAATTCATCGGTCTTAGGGACACAAATATAATCCTTAATCCTCAAAAGCCCCTTAGAATCAAGCACAGATGCCATGGACTCACCTCATAACAACTTGTCACGAATGGTCCTCAAACTTCTGCTCCATCAATGAAGAACTGGCATCTACACAAGAAAGAACACTACTATCTTCAGAAATGCAATCTAACCAGACCATTAGTTAGACTCTGAACATCTCTTGGCAAATGTCGCTCCTCAACCTGAATAGAAGCCAAACTACCTATACTCGAGGACTTACTACTAAAGGCATCCTCCATCACGTTGGACTCGCCCGGGTGGTACAAGATAGTGATGTTATAGTCCTTCAGCAACTCTAACCAATGACGCAACCTCAAATTAAGAACTTTCTGGCTGAAAATATATTTAAGATTTATATGATCGGTGAACACCTCACAATGCACTCCATAAAGGTAATGTCTCCACAACTTCAACGCAAACACCATCGCAACCAACTCTAAATCATACGTAGGGTATTTCTTTGTATGCACCTTCAACTTCCTCGAATCATAAGCCACCACCTTACCCTCCTACATCAATATTACACCTAAACAAGCCCTAGAATCATCATAATATATGGTGAAACCTTTACCCTCCATTGACAAAGTAAGAGTAAGAGCAAAAGTCAATAAAGATTCCAACCAATGAAAAGCTACATTCTTTTGGGTCAACTTAGTTAACAAATCCGCAATAGAAGAGAAACCCTACACGAATCTCCTATAATACCCAACTATCCCAACAAAGCTCTAAATCTTGATGGTGAAATATGTCTTACCTAATCATGCGCCACAATCTTTGCTGAATCGACCATAATATCTTCCTTGGACACCACGTGCCAAAAATGCACAAAACTCAACCAAAATTCACACTTATAGAATTTAGCGTAAAGCTTCTCATCCCATAATCTATAGAGTACAATCCTCTAAGTATTGAACATGGTTAGCCTCAGTTTTGGAGTACACCAAGATATCATCAATGAAAACAATCACAAAAGAGTCCATGTATGGTCGAAATACTCCATTCATCAACTCCATGAACGCCGCTGGGGCATTAGTAAGACCAAAAGACATCACCAAAGACTCATAATAGTCATATCTAGTCCAAAATCCATCTTTGGTATATTCAAAAAAGACTTCTTTATGAAATTCAGAAAAAGTAAGTGATTCCATAAGGGTAATCCTTAACTGATGGTACCCAAAATGAAGATGGCTACCCTAAAGTTAGTCAAACAAATCATCAATTCGAGGCAAATGATGCTTGTTATTCATGGTTACTTTATTCAACTATCTATAGTCAATACACATGCGCATAGAACCATTATTTTTCTTCACAAACAAAACTAGGACACCCTAATATGACATATTAAGACAAATGAAATCCTTGCTAAGCAAGTCCTACAACTAATACTACAACTCCTTTAACTCAGCAGGATCCATACAGTAAGGAGGAATATAAATAGGCTTAGTTACCGACTCCAAATCAACAAAAAATGATACTTTTAATAGGAGGAATGCTAGGAAGTCAGTTAGAAATACATCAGTGAACTCCCTAACAATAGAGACCGACTTTAAGGAAGGGGGATAAATACTAATATCTCAAACAAAGGCTAAATAAAATAAACACCCCTTCTCAGCTAACATCCGAGCTTAAAGGAAAGATGTAACTCGGTGAGGATACAAACCACATGTACCCTTTTGCTCTACCCTAGGAATACTAGGCATGCATAAGGTAATAATCTTGGCATGGTAATATAAAACATCATGATATGGGATGAGCCCATCCATACCCAAAATAACATCAAAATATACCATGTCAAGCAATATCAGGTCTACCTAAATCTTATACCTCGACAAGAGTACAAGACAATATAGGCATACCCAATTTACCACTAAGGACTCGCCCAGGGAAATAGACACACAAAAAGGTATAGACAATGCTTAGATAACATGTCAAAATAGGCAGCAAAGTATGTAGACACATAAGAGTAGATAGATCCCGTATCAAACAGTATAGAAGCAGGCCTATGGAAAACTGGGATAATACCTGTGATCACAGCATCTGAAGACTCAACCTCGGGTCTCCTTGGAAAGGCATAACACTACATGGACCTCCCTCTGGAATGAACTAGGGCTCGACCCTAACCTCTCCCTGCCTGCACTGCACCTCTACTAGCCTATACATCTCTACTTGTCTGTCCACCTCTTCTATCTCTAACCGATGGTGCTGGTGCTCTAAAAGAAGGATGCAAGGCCTAAAAATCCTGTTGAGACTCTAATTGCATACACTGGGGACAATACCTCTAAATGTGAGTGATATAACAATAATTAAAACATCCCTTAGAAGTTGTAAGCTGATGTGAATAACTCTGATACGCAGAATGGCTACCCTATCCTGAGAACCTATGATGAGACCCGTGCAAACTCTGTGTCAGGCTGAAAGCACTCTAAACTGTCTTAATAGTACTAGAGGTCTGCATGATGCCTAAAATGTCAATTGGCGGTAAGAATGACAAACATGATGGAAAAACCCTCTACCCCAAATGAGGCACCTAAAAACTGACCATAAGGATGGGGCCTCTTGACCTTGTTATCGCCGAACAGGGATCTACACAGTTTCTCACAACCTCTAACTCCTCAATCACAGCCTTCAATGTGGCTCTATCCATCTGGGAGGATGTAAATACCAAAGTCTTGAGAGGAGCAATTAACCCCCTCATACAATTAGCCAAGGCATGTTTAGAAAACTCATAAGAATGAGATACATACTCATCAATAGTCATTCCCTCTTGCCTCATAACATCAAACAGTCGACAAAGACCATCTCTCACATTGCTGAACCATATCCATCCTCAAAAGCTTGAGAAAAAAGCTTCCAAGTCATAGGAGGCTACCTAGCTAGTCTAGAGTCAACATAAGAACGATACCACTGTTGAGGCTAGCCCTTAAAGTTGCAGACCTGTATAATGTACCCCATGTTCTGTACCAACCCCATACTCTGGAGTAGATCATCGTAAATAGTCTGAAACTCATATGGATCCTCAGCCGACCCGCCCTAAAACTTAGGCAGATCCATCTTGCTAAACTTCTCATACCATCGTTGCTACTCATTAGACATCCTAGCAACAACTATGCCTGTAACTCCAACCCCAAAATTCTAGAGCTCATGAACTCGATGTGCAATCGGTGGCTGTCCCACCATCCCCTAAACTAAAAATAACCGTCCTGTTGGAACCTAAACCTCAAGTAGCTTACCCACCTGAACTAGAATCGCATGTGGCTGGTCCTGACCCTTGTCTGCAATCAATGGGGATATATCACCTTGTTTAATTCTCTGAAGTTCCCTATGAATGCTCAATAATGTATCCTATAATAAAAAGGTTGTATCATACTTCTGAGGAATCTTTTTCTAAGCTCTATTGATCTTTGGCTCAGGTGAAGCTGCCATGGCTCAATTCCCTACCCTGGGATGCCCCTATAGCCCTTCCCCAAACACTACCTTGGCCCCTCACTCTACCTCTGCCTCTACCCCTGACAACTAGCTCAGGTACATCCTAGAGCTCATCAACTCAGTCTACAAAAGCTCAAGTCCTTGCTATTTATCATGAAAACTCACATGGACTTAGCATGAGTATAACAATCACGTCAGATAAGAAATAGAAGAATGAAGAGATGTATTCCTATAGTTTCATAGAGTCTTAAGGATAAGTAACAGACGTCTCTACACCGATCTGCAAAACCCTACTAAACTTGTCTTGTGAATAGTTAGACATCAAATTTAGGGATCTGGTACCAACTAGTCATGCCCCAAAATTGGGTGTGGAGGCAACTAACTCTCCAAACCCTATAGGTTAGCCAAAACAATAAGAATAAGATAAGAGAAAAAATAAACTACAGTTAACCTCTAGAATGCGAAATCCATAACTATATAAATATATGTATAAGCATAAATACCAAGTACCAAGTGTCACCATTCACAAGCCTCTATAGAGTAAATTACAATAAATTTGAATCTATTTAGAGAATGTTTATAAATTAATGATAGTGTGATAAAGTAAAGATAGATAAGGGATCCTCGATAACTGATGAAGGGATGATCAACTACCACTAAAATCTCGAGATATGCTTGGACTAGTAGGGAGATGCAAGAGTCACTAAGTCTGGGGCTCATCACATGTAGAAAAGTATAGAAACATAAGGAGTGAGTACAAAACACACACGAGTTGAGCAAAAAGAAAGCATCGGGAATTTTTCTCTCTTTTGGGGACACGGTACTCAATAGCATCCTTGACTGGTTTAACTATAAGTAGAAATAAAAAGCCCCTAACTCCCAATTGATCCTCCAATATACTACAACCTGCAACAGTGTTTATACTACTACAACAACCCTTTCAACATTATAAATCAGTATGAACAGGAATCAACTAACACCAGATAATCTCAAAAAATAAACCAACAATAGATAATTCCAGTGTATCAACCAATAACAGATAATCTCAATAAATAAGTCAATAATAGATAATCTCAATGAATCAAATAATATGGACAGATAATCAATGCCACGAATAGAATGAATGCAATGTAGTATGTAATTGGGTCAATGCATGTCAATATCCTATACACACCTGCTAGTATTTATCATCAATCAGAACCCATGGGGGACTCGCAATTTCCATGTACTCATAAATCTATGGACCCCTGGAATGAACCTCGGGCTGTCTAATCAATATCTTAGACCTCCGGTAAGAGCCTCAGATTATCTATCCATAACTTGGACCTTAGTACTAACCTCAAATTTTCCAATCCAACTTACTTCCCATAGTTCACAGAATATCTTATAAGTCTCATACTCAATTATTTCAAGTGAGCGACTATGATATGCATATCATTGAAATATCACAGTTTTTGATTTCAAATAAACAGTAACGACCTCTCATGGGCATTCAATTTCAGGATTAAAATGATATGAACAATTCATCAAGGTAATGTCACCAACAAATAAATAATTAAGTCTCATTTCCATATCAAGGTATCATTTACAGTACATGATTCAAGTCAAGTAATTCATAGACCAACTCAAGTATATGCAAGGTTCAACAATTTTATCAAGTTTACTCATTAGTCCAACTTATTCTTTTTAGACCCAATATATATTAATAGTGTCAACCCCAAAACACATATTCTCCCTAAATCACAAATAATTATCAAGCAATTGTTAACTAATTATAGAAAAACCATAATAACCTCAACTTGCCTTATATTTCG
>JBDJHY010642891.1:0-18832 GCA_039654485.1 Withania somnifera | reverse complement strand
CTCATCAAACCTCTATTGTCTTCAACCCTAATGGAATATGAGACGCTAGTAAAATCCTTATTAGAGGACAAACACAAAGGAATAATTATCTTCAATGATCCCAATCGATGAGACGATGATGATGTTTATATGTGACAAAGGAAAGGATAATTATTTATCTAGAGGAGCAGCTCCTCTAAAGGCAGATGACCCGAGATTCAAAAGTTAGAAATCAAAAGAAAAAAATGGGACTAAAACAAGCAGATAGGTTGATGTTACCAATCCAAAAAAAAAAACCAACAGATAAGCTAAATACTATAATTACTACTAATATAATCCAAGTCTAAGATTGATAACTCATAGCCTTCCTAACGTCTGAATAATAAGCTTGCAAATTCAGACAATTAACTCAAATTGCTCCAAAAAGGCTCCAATAATTATCAAAATATTAAAATAATAAGCTACTTATTAAAAGGAATCAAATGATAACTATTTTCTAAGATTCTAATAGGGGTTAAAATTTTGAGTCAAAATAGGATCGTCGACTCAGTAACTCAAAACTCCAAACAAAAGGTATCGGTACATTTCTCTTAGTACCAGGAATACATACCTAAAATTTGGGCTAAAAATGAGATAATAAAAATATAGAATCAATCAGTAATGTAAATAACTAAGTTAAAGAAATTTGAGAATTTGGGAATGAAATTCAATGAAATTAGAGTGAAATCTTACCAATAATCAAAGAAAAAGTGATGATACACTAATCTTAAAGCCACTCAAGATCAAATTCAAAGACCAGAGGATTAACAATTAAGGAACTATGATTTTTAAAGTTGAAATAGTGAAAAAAAAGGACTGGTTTTCAGGGTTGAAGTGTATTTATACCAAAAGGGGTTTTGCATCTACGGGTAAAAGACTTGTAATGACCCTTCCAGTCACTTATACAATTTTGATTTTTTTTATTCTAGAGATTTTCTGTAGCAACCCTAAGTTATTTTTGATGAATTGAAGCTGGTTGGTTCCCGGATCATTCATTTGATTGTTATGTCCATTTCCCTATTTTAGACCCTTTAAAATTGAAATCATTGAATTTAATCAACATTATGGGTGACAAACTTGGAATGGAATTCTGATAATTTCTTAGCTCCAAAATGTTTTTTTGTCTAGTTAAACCTGTGGTTCGAGTCCGAGAGCTTTGATTTTGAGCTTGTAAGTAATTGTGTGTTTTTGTGCTTTAAGTGGTCATTTTTGAACTTGGAGGATCATATTTTGATTAGAGCATCTAATGTAAAATCTAATATGCCATCATCTCTATAATGTCGAGTTTGAATTAGGTGAGATGTTCGTTTGGGATTTGGTCAATTGGGCTCATTTTGATCACTTGGTTGGAAATTTGGTTATTTTGATATAGAGTTGACTATGGCCAACATTTTTTCAAAATGACCTCGGATCAAAATTTTGTCTACTTGTTTAGTCTAGAATGTTTTTTTTTTCATGCATGTATCATATTTGGTTTGTGCCCATCAGGTTTTGGATACAGTCTGAGCATCGTTCATTAGTTTCCCCATATCGTTGATTTGTTGTCATCTGGTGCCAGTTCTCCCTTCATCACGATCGCATATCATTGGTCACAATTGCATAGTATAATTTTTTGTGGCCTTCACAATTATGATGAGACCTTTGTGATTGTGAGGTATTGACCCATTTCATTGACCAATCCTTATCTTTTGTGATCGTGGCAGACCTTACGCTATCGTGACTTTTCCTGAAAGACAACCTTTGTGATCATTGTTCTTGGTTGTGATTGTGAAGAGTAAAACCTATAAGGTATATATTTTGCTCAAAAATGATTTTCATCTATTTTTCTCATCTACTTCACTTCTAAACATTCAAAAATCACTATTAAAATACTTGGGTCATTGCATGAGCTTTTGGGTGAAGTGGAAAACATAATTTCTTCATATACCATTTGAATTCATGTTTGTGTTTACTTCTACACTTACTTTCTTGTATGTTCCTTCTGGTTGTATGGGTGGTGAGAGGGTGAGATTTACTTGTTTGTATCTCTTGATATTGTAGTGTTCCAAGGAGAATCTCGTTTACATATTACTGTTACTTTTCATGCTAGGAAATAGAAATATAATTGCTGGCTTCCTATTTGATTCCCTACTGATATACTTGTTGATGTGATTATCCTTCCCTTTTTACTTTTACTGGAAGTACCGATATACAAACATATCCTTTACTTAGTTGTTTTCTTGGTAGTTTAACAGGGATTCAGGTATGTTTTCTTCTTGCTTTACAAACCTTCCTTGTTGGTGGCTAGATACTTACGATATTTACTTACCTTATCCTATTAGGTAACCTTATTGCATGATCTTATTGTTGAATTCTATGACTTGCATTGTTTATTTATTTATTTATTGCTATTATTTCTTTTATATTTCTAGTTAGTATAGCCTACTGGGTACCTATTGTTTTTAGTACTCATACTATACTTCTGCATCTTATGGTTCAGATACTAGTACGGGTGATCAGTGTTGTCTCTCGATCCGGTGCTGATTTCATTGCCGAGGTAGAGGACCATTCCTGGTATCCGGAGTTGTATTTATTTTTATTATCTTCTATTTGCTTTCATTGTAGCGAGACATATATTATATTTCAATTTCAGACTTGTACTGGTGTCTAGTTGCTCATGTACTTTGATATTAAGTTTTGGGGTTCTATTTGACTTATTATAGACTTTAGCGTATTCGAGTCCCTTAGTGTATCTTATAATTTGTACTTAGATTATTATTTATGTTTTACTTATTGTTGGGTGGTTATCCTACGATGGGAAGTAGGTGCCTTCATAACCTGAGAAATTAGGTCATGACAAATTGGTATTAGATCTCTAGGTTCATTGATATCCTCAGTACAGGAGCTAGTGTCTTGTAGAGCCTTACAAATTGGGTACGGATATGTCTGTATGTTATCTTTGAGAAGCTACAAGGACATCTTTAGGAAATTCCCCTCTTTTCAATTCTACATTGAGCGTGAGTCATAGTTGGTTTCTGCAAATCTGATTTGTTCTTATTTATTCTTATGTAGATAGAACATACACGATCATCTGTAACAGATGGAGATGATGCACCTTTTTCTCCTCCAGCGAGAGCACCGAGAAAGAGTAACAAGGTCCAAGGTCGAGTGCATGTGATTGTTAGTACTCCACCTAGAGCTGCTTTGCCTATTAGATGTACAAGGATTAAGACTGAGCCTGTAGTAGTGCAATAGCTACAGGAGGTACATAGATCTGTTCCTTTCTATCCTATGCCTTCATCAGTTCCAACTTCAATCCTGGAGTTGAGAGGGATTTTGATGCATCTATTGGGTAAGTCGGATCAATCAACTATAGGGGTTCAGACTTCATCCCTAGCTCCCTTCAGTCAGCTTACATTGCCAGCGTCGAGTACATGGTTTAGTGATGCCTCCTAAACTTAGTATTCATAGATTGGGTGTTCCACCATCAGTCTCAGCTTATCCAGTTCAGTTGACTTCAGTATAGGTTATTCTTTCTACAACACCGGTGGTGCCTTCTTCATTAGTGATTCCACCTATTCTATCTCACTTGCCTATGTCAAACTCAAATCAGAAGGCAGTGGGAAGTGTTTGGCATTGAGTCCTCCTAGATTCTCTAGATTTCAGGTGAGGGATCAAAAGGTTTTACTAACAGATGCCAAGAGGGGTTGCATAACCTCTGGTTGCTTGATTTCTATAGTGTTGACTTTACAGTATGGGTGGTCTCGTTAAGGAGTAGTGGAGATTTTATTGATCTACCTGGTCAGCTGACTCTACTCCTATCACTTGGAATTAGTTTTGTGATACTTTCCTTGGGAGTACATCCCTCAGACCGAGAAGGATCGCAGGAGTGAGGAGTTTTTGAGACGGGAGAAGGATGCAATGTCTATCTCTAAGTATGAGGCAATATTCCACTGGGTATCTGCCTATAGTGCTAGCTATATTTATATTGAGGTAGAGAGATTCCTTTATTTTTTACATGGGTTAGATCTATACATTCGTTAGTTTACTGGGGTTTTAGTTGCTACTAGATTATTTTTTTAGATTATTCTGGAGTTAGATCCTACTGTAGAGGATTTTTCTCACTATTTGACAGCTTGAGAGGAGAAGAAGGCCCATCATCAGGGTCACTTTAGTGGATCGAGTCAGGGTAGCCGAGGATCTAGTTCATGGGTTAGGACACCACCTCAACATATTTAGAAGGGGAAATCTAATCATACCGTATAGGCTTCCCTCCAAGATTTTAGTAGTGGGTATTTAGTCTATAGTGGCCATTCTTTTTATTAGATTCCACTTATCAGATTAGACCAGTAGGGCTGTGTTATAATTGTGGTGAGATGGTCCATTTGTCTAGAGGCTTTCCCCATTCTAATTCTGTTCATATTGTACCCAAGCTCCTATATGCTAACTCTTATTCTAACTCAGCCAGTCATAGGTCACATCCCTCACGACATAAGATTGAAAGATCCAAACCTTCCTCTTCGGAGCGGAAACGGACGAGATCGTGTCACCTCAGGAGAGGGGTGGTGGTGCTCCAGGTCATGGTTTTCCTTAGTATTGTAGAGGTGGTGGATGTGATGGAGGTCGTGGAAGTGGTCGCCATTACTTTTATATTGTTCTAGGTAAACTCAAGGCAAACGCTTCTGATGCTTTTGTTACAGGTGCCATTTTTGTATGCCATCAACCAACTTCATCTTTGCTTGATCTAGGATCTACTTGCTCTTATGTGTCATTATATAGTGCTCTGTGTTTGATTATTGTTAGTGAGACCTTGTCTGTGTTGTTATCTGTCTCTACCCCAGTTGGTAATTCTTTAGTAATAAATTGTGTGTTAATATCCTATTCTGTAACCATTAGGATGTTGAGACTTGGGATGATTTGATATTGCTGGATAAGATTGACTTTGATGTGATACAAGGCATAGACTAGTTGTCCCCTAATACAAAGGTCATGGATTGTTATGCTAAGATCGTGACCTTAGCTGTTACTGGTATACCCCTAGTCATATGGCAGGGTTCGGATACTCACATACAGATAGGGATTATTTCTTGCATTTTTTCTAGTCGACTAGTATCTTGTTGTTGTTTGACATACATTTCTTATGTTAGAGATATTACTGTTGAGTCTGCGACTCCTGAGTCGATACCTTTTGTCACTGATTATCTTGATTTCTTTCTGACAGACCTTTCTGTCCTACTATCTGAGAGAGACATCAGTTTTGTCATTGAGTTAGAGTCGGGCACCAAGCCTATTTCTATTACTCCTTAGCATATGACACGTGCCGAGTTGAGAGATCTTAAGCCACAAATTTAGTATTTTTTAGGTAAGGGATTCACTTGACCTAGTGTATCACCGTGGGGTGCTCTATTTCTATTTTTAAAGAAGAAACATAGGTCAATGTATATGGGTCTCTGTGTATGTTACTGACTACAGCCAGCTTAATAGGGTTACTATAAATAATAAGTACCCTATGCCTCGTATTGATGGCTTGTTTGATAAGCTTGAGGATTTATCCATATTCTCTAAGATTTATTTGAGCTCGGGTTACCATCAGTTGCATACTTATACTAGGGATATTCCAAAGAATGCATTTAGGACCCGATATTCATTATGAGTTCCTTCTTATGTCTTTTGGGTTGACTAATGCACCCACAACTTTTATGAATTTGATGAATCATGTGTTCAAGATATATCTCGACTCTTTTGTTATTATGTTCATTAATGATATTTTTGTATATTCTCAGAAAAGATTGGAGCATGAGTTCCATTTGAAGATTGTGCTTTGGAAGACAAAAATCATCCACCTTTTTCCAAGTTCTCAAAGTATGAGTTTTCTCTTGAGTCAGTTGCATTTATTGGACATATAGTTTCCAAAGAGGGTATTACTGTTGATCCGACTAAGATTTCACATGTACATGATTTTCCTAGATCGACTGCTTCTACTAAGGTGCATCGATTTATTTGGCTTGCTGGTTATTATCATTGTTTCTTTGAAGGATCTCTTTTATAGAAGCTCCATTGACTAGATTGACTAGAAAGGGGGTTCGTTTCAGTGGTCCTATGAGAATGAGACTTCCTTTCAGAGGCTTAAGACTATCTTGACTTGTGCTCCAGTTTTGACATTGCTTGTAGAGGGTCATAGTTTTATAGTTTATTATAATGCTTTCATTTTTAGTTTGGGTTGTGTTTTGATGCAGTAGGGTCATGTGATTGTTTATGTTTCTCAATAGCTTTAGCTTCATGAGCATAACTATCCTACCTATGAGTTAGAGTTGGCTGTGGTAGTTTTTCAGCTAAAGATTTTGTGCCACTATCTTTATGGAGTTCACTGTGACACCTTCACCAATCATTGTAGTCTTCAATATATTAGGAGTTAGAGAGAGATTAATGCTCGCTCGTGCATATGGATTGAGTTACTGAAGTACTGTGATATTTCTATTCTTATCATTTTGGGCAAGGCAAACGTGGTTACGGATGCCTTGAGCCGGAAGGCAATGAGTATGGGTAGTTTGTTAGCCTTAACAGTTTCTAAGAGGCTATTGGTGTTGGATTTTAGTCCTTGGCTAGCTGTTTGTTTTGACTTGAGTTTCTTATTTAGGTCCCATTCTTTATAGCATTGAGGCCCATTTTACTTTTATTGACCAGATTTGGCAACATCAGTGATCCAGCTTTATTTAATATTCATAATCGTTTATTGCAAGATAAACCTTATATGGCTACCTTGGTTTCAGATGGTGTTTTAATATTTGGGGGTAGGATTTGTGTACCCAAAGTTGATGATTTGATACAGCTTATTCTCTATGAGGCCTATAGTTCTCGTTATTCCATCCATCCTGGTATGACTAATATGTATAGAGATTTAAGGCAGATATATCGGTGGGCTAGTATGAAGAGAGATACTGCTGAGTTTGTTTCTAGGCACTTAAATTATCAGGTCATGTTTGAGCACCATAGGTTAGGTGGATAGACACAGAGTCTTCCCATTCATGAGTGGAAGTGGGAAAAGATTATTATATATTTCATTTCAGGCTTACCTTGGACTCCTAGCTGACACGATTTGATTTAGGTAATTGTTGATAGGTTGACTAATTCTTCACACTTTATTCTGGTTTATACATATTATAGTGCGGAGAAGTTAGCCTCTATTTATCTTCAGTAGTTGGTTCGATATCATGGCTTACTAGTTTTATAACTTTTGACCGGGGTACCTAGTTTACCTCCCAATTTTTGAGAGAGGTTTAGCGTGGTCTGGGTGATGAGGTACATTTGAGCACAACATTTCATCCCTAGACAGACGGTCAGTCTGAGAGGACTATTCAGGTCCTGGAGGACATGTATAGAGCATGTATTCTTGATTTGAATGGGTCTTGGGATCAACATTTGGCTTTAGCAGTGTTTTTTTTATAACAACAACTCCAATTCTATTATTCAAATGGCTCTATTTGAGGCTTTGTCTTTCGCCTATTGGTTGGTTTTTGAGTCTAGATTTCAGAGTACTGATCTACTTTGGGATGCCTTAGATATAGTTCGATTGATTTAGAATAGACTTTGGGCTGCCTAGAGTAGGAAGAAGAGTTATTATACCATCCTCATCGTGTCTCAGAGTTTATTTTGGGTGATGTATTCTTGTTTTGTGTATCTCCCATAAAGGGTGTGATGAGGTTCGGTAGGAGGGGAAAGCATAGTACCTTGTATGCTAGTCCATTTTGAGATTCTTAATTGGATTGGTAGTGTTTCTTATAAGTTAGATTTTGCTCCTATATATTCAATTGTGAATTTGGTGTTTCATGTTTCTATGTTGAGATGGTATGTTTCGAATGAGTCATATGTGCTTCCATATGATGCTTTTCAGGTTGATGAGAGTCTTTATGTTATTAAGGAGTCAGTGTTGGTTTTGGATAGGTTAGAAAGTTGAGATATCGTGAGATTCTTATGGTTAAAGTGCAGTGGAGGGATCATATCGTGGAGGAGTACACTTGGGAGATCAAAAGTGAGTTAAGGTATTATAAATATCATCACATGTTCGATCCTTCAAGTATTTCCTTGTTTAGAATTTTGAAGATGAAAGACCTTTTTAGTAGTGGATGTTGTAATGATCCTTCCGATCATTTATGTGATTTCACATTTACTTGTATTCTAGAGCTTTCCTGTAGTAGTCCTAATTCATTTGTGACTTATAGGAACTGGTGATTCGATTCTCGGGTCATTAGTTTGGTTGTTATGTATGTTTTGCTATTTTAGAGCCTTTAGGAATGAAATCATTGACTTTTGTCAAAATATCTAAATTAACTCAAAACTAAACTTCGACTATTGTTAGCTATAAAACATAGTTTTTGGTCTAGTTGAACCTTTAGTTTGAGTCCGGGAGATTTCCTTTTGAGTTTGTGCCAAATTACATATTTTTGTTCTTTAAGAGGCCATTTTGGAACTTGGAGGGTCATATTTTGATTGGAGTCTCAAATTGAAAATTTGAATGTGTCATCAATTCTAGAATGTCGAGTTTAGGTTAGATAAGCTATTAGTTTGGGCTTTTGGTAAACGGGGCTTATTTTAAGCACTTGGTTTGAAAGCTGGTTGTTTTTTCATAGAGTTGACTTTGGTCAACATTTTGTCGAACCGACCTCAGATCGTAATTTTAATGTCATTGAGTTCGAAATGTTGTTTCCACCCGGGTAGTATATTTAGTTTTTTCCATCAGGTTTTGGATGCATTTCGAGCATCGTTCATAAGTTTCCCCATATTCCTTGTTTGCTGTCATCTGGTGTTAGTTCCTTTTTCATCGCGACTGTGGACCCTTGGTCGTGATCATGTAGTGTAATTTCCCTTCTCCTTCATGATCACGAAAGGACCTTTGTGATCATAAGTCTTTGACCCATTCCATTGACCAAGCCTTGTCCATCGTGATCATGGTCAATCTTACGCGATTGCGACTCATTTTGAAAACTAATCTTCACGTTGGTGGTGGTATAGTCGAGATCATGAAGAGTAAAGCCTACTAGGTATATATTTTTATCAAAACTGATTCTAACCCATTTTGTTCATCTTCTTAACTTTCAAACATCAAAAATCACCATTAAAATACTTCGGTCATCGCATGATCTTGTGGGGATTTGGGGAACGTAATTTCTTTGATTCTTCTTTGATTCTTCTTTGATTCTTGGTAAGTTTCCACATCAATTTTATTGAATTTCACCCAAAAATCCCAAAATTGTTATTCACTTTATTTGATTATTTCAATCACATTTCTTGTTCATCTTAACTCCAAACTTTGGGTTTAGGCTCCGTACATTTTGGGGAACCTCTTAATACCCTTTGTTTAAAGTTTTAGGTTGGTGGCCTTGCTGGCCCGTTTTGACCCATCTTTTGGCCTTAGCTATTTCCATAAATTTTTGGATATTGTTGGATTCATTTTAATGTCTATATTATTTTTTGATAGTTGTGTGATCGTGGGAGCTTGTTGCACTAGTTTGAATTTTGGACCATTCTGGGCTACCTTCTATGCAACATTTGTGAGCATTTCGTTAGAGGATAGTTAGTCTATGCTTACAATCTTATACTGGGCTTATATGGGAAATAATTTTGAATGATAAATATCTTTGGATTAGGAACTATAGGTTTGCACTCATGATCCTGTCTGCTCTTTTAGGACACCTTTTTTGGCTACTTATCGATGTATTTTCCATGATGGATACCCCATGACCTTGAGTTGTCCTGATAGACTCTGGAACATAAATATTGTGGTAAAAGAGAATACCCGTGAGTCCCAGACATTGACTTGATTGGCTATGTATGTTGTAGCTATTGAGCCTGTGCAAGGCCATATGGCTTGCTTGCATATTGTTTGTGGTTGAGTTTATCATAATAAAATTAGTTTTATTGCATTGGTTTCCTTTATTTTCTGGCGAAGAGCCCGATGTCACTGATTTTGAAACCTTGCATGGCCCTGAAGGACCATTACGATACAATGAGATTAAAATGAGCATTTTAATGATGTTTACCATTTTTTGATGACATTTTGAAATAATAAAGACGTCACTACAATTTTTGAGGTATTATTACAAGATCCAGGGAATGGACGTTGCTTATACTAATTTGTATCTAGGGAATGCCTATTGATTATTCTTATTTGCATCTGGGGTATGCCCGTTGATTATACTGCTTTGTATCTGGGGAATGCCGCTGATTTTACTAACTTGTATATGAGGAAATCCTATTGATTGTACTAATTTGTATATAGGAATACCCATTGATTATTCTGATTTGCATTCGGGGAATGCCCGTTGGTTATTCTTATTTGAACTTGGGAAGTCCCATTGATTATACTGATTTAGACTTGGAGAATCTCGACACTCAGTCATGATTTAGTACCATTTGCATTCATGTTTGTGTTTACTTTCTGCAGTTAGTTGCCTGCTTATTGCTTCTGGTTGTATGGGAGGCTAAGGTTACTTGTTTGTATCTCTCGGTATTATGGGGTGTCGTGGATACAATCTTTTACTTATTAGTGTTCCTTTTCAACACTAGGAAATTGAGTTATAGTTGTTGGCTACCTATTTGATTCCCTAGTGATATACTTGTTAATGTGATTATCCTCCCCTTTTTCCTTTTACTTGATGTTACTGATATACCATCATATCGTTTACTTTGTTATTTCATAGTAGTTGAATATGGATTTAGGTATGTTTTCTTCTTGATTTACCAGGACTGTCCTTGTTGGTGGCTAGACACTTGGGATATTTACCTGCCTTTTCTTGTTAGCAAACTTTATTACATACTCTTATTGTTGAATTCTGTGACTTTCCTTGTTTATCTGTTTATTTATTGCTATTATTTCTTTCATATTCCCAGTCGGAATAGCCTACTGGGTACCCTTTGTTTTTGGTACTTATACCACACTGCATCTTTTGGTGCAGATCCTAGTAGGGGTGATCAGAGTTTACACTGGATTAGGCCCTAATTTCATTGCTGAAGTAGAGGACCGCTCATTGCATCCGGAGGTGATATTTTATATTTCTTATCTTCTATTTTCTATTATTGTACTGAGACAAATATTGTATTTCCCTTTCAGACTTGTAATCGTATTTTAGTGGCTTATGTACTTAGATATCAGGTTTGCGGTTTTATTTTACTTATTATAGACTTCCGCGTATCCCTGTCCCTTATTGTGTCTTATCTTTTGTACGTATATTATTATTCATTCTTTACTCATTATTAGGTGTTTCTCCTACGATGGGATGTAGGTGCCCTCATGACCTGAAAAATAGGACTGAAGGTGCGAACACACACCACAGATGAAAAATTTTCCCCAGCACATGACAACCTATGTATGAAACTACCTACGCAAGAGTGGAGGCGCAGGTTCGAAGTGCCCTATACTTGGACCTTATCACAGGTGCGATGGAAACCATGCATGAGCATGGTTGAGGTGCAACCAAAGGCTCATAGGTGCGGCTGCACTAGAAGTCACAACACCAATAATTCTAACTTAGTTAGAATTGCTCTAACGAACCTACAGAATGAGTTTTGAAACCTATGAGAACACAAACCCAATATGCAGAATGCATGGAAATGGCACTCTGAACTCAATGGCATAGATGAAATTTTTATTCAAAATCATTTTTGAAAAATATTAACTTACTTCCCGTTCTAAATTTTTAAAATTCCAACCGAGGACTCAAAAAGAGCCCGACTAGCCTGGGACCTAAACCAATTCTTACCTAACCTAACCTTTATATTTTGAGCTGATGAATAGTAAAATTTTCGATCCAATGCTTCGATTATGAAAAGTTATCCGAAGCCAAACCTTCCGACTCTATAATACATAAAACATGAAAGATGAGGTATAATCATATCAAAGACCTTCAAAACAAAACTAAGAGTCCTTTTACAACAAAATCCACATTCCAAAGCAAACGAAACTGTAAAAATTTAGTTTTGAGTTTGTTTTCAAAGAAAATTGTCTAATGTCAAAAATTTCAATAATTAAGGTTCAATATAGGAAAACTAACATAAAATCCAAATTAATGACTTGGGATCTAAACCACCAGTCCCAATAAGTATAAATGACTTACACTGTACAGAAAGGCTCTAAGATACAAAAAGAATGCGAAATCACAAAAATGACCAGAAGGGTCATTACAATCTTACCTTTGTAGAAATTAAATTTCTAACACAAAATATTATATATTCTAGTTTAATATTTTATGCTACGAATAATTATTCAATTGTCTAAACTCAAGTCTAGGTGATATCAAGAACACCCGTAAATTTTTCTCAAAATTTCATCATTGAAAGTTCAAACTCATAATTCAACCATTAAAAGTTTTTCTAATGATTCTAAGGTGTTAAAGAATTTAAAATAAAAAAGGATGATGGAAAAACGTACCTCAATGAAGAACTTTCATGCTAAACCATGAAAAATTGCCTCTCTAGAGTTGGGGAATGATATTTGCAGTTGGAGAACTGTTCTCTGTCAAAAATGACCTATACCAGTTAAAATACCATTGTATCAAATCCTTTACCACTGTGATGGTATCTTTTCCATTGCAGTGGATTTACTATTGCATCCTATACAGGTTTTCATTAAAATAGTCATAACTTTTACTTCGACCTCAGATTATCGAACGAGTGATTGTGTTGGAAAGAGGAATCAGAGAACATACATATATATAGTTTATGTATCCCGTAACTCCTTGTAATCTCTAAGATATAACCGTTTGAAGTTGACCCTAAAAGAAGCTCATATCGAAACTCAATAAATAAAAAGTTTTAAACTTAAATTTGTGCTAAAAATATTGTATTGACCTTAATTCCCACCAAATTGTAACAACCTTCGAAATCATTTTTATAGTTTTGTGAATTATTTGCATTTACAGCATTCTTGCAACCACCCAAAGTCATTTGTGACTTGTCGGGATCGTTAGGTTGGGTCCTCGACGGTTGTCATGGTGTAATTTCCTTGAAATTATTCCCTTTTTGGGACTTAGTTCATATGATTCCAAATATCATTTTCATCATTGCCATTGTGTCTGAAATAGTATTTATATAAATATTTCATATATGGAGTGTTATAATTGCACTCCATTCCCATTCTGAACTTTTCTTTTGTCAAAATCAAGGCTGAAGTATCACGATCACGTGATAGTAGGCCATGAACGCCAAGAGCTGAGGCGGTCATCATTGCAATCGTGAGGTCCCCTTCTGCGATCGTGATGAAGGCCGACAACCTATAAATGTTTTTTCTTCATTTTGATGAAGTTTTCTCCATTTTTCTTATTTACTTTCAATCCTAAACTCTACAGAAGGATAATTGAGAGGATATTTGGTGTTTTTAATCTGTAAAAGTGTATCCTAATGATTCTATGCTTAATCCAATCAGGTAATTTCTCATTTTCGTGTCTATTATAAAATTTTCTATTGAATATAAACTTCCCGGGCTGATACATTTTGACTCTACTATTTTATTTAGCTTTATTTTGTGCCATACAACGTACAAGCTGTGCTCTATGAGTGGGTATAAACATTGTTAGTTTTTGAGATGTTAGGGTTTACGAACCCAATTCTAGCTGGGATTTTCATACTGCTATTTATATAGATATAGGGTTCTTATTTTACTCGTATTAACACGCTGATTATATTTATGCTAGTCTTGTATAATTTTGATTCTTGTACATGATTTTGGACATTTTGGTATTCTTTTGGAGGATATTGTCGGAATCTAGGTAGGCTATGGTCTATTTTTTCAGATTGGGTATTAGTATAGTATATGTATGGTAAAGAGCTAGATAGAGGTTGGGATGATTATTCGGGCCCTGTTATTCTTATTTATCCGTCCAATGGCCTATTTAGCTGTCTTATAGCTTAACTACTTACCCTGGGACATATTCCCCTATCCGCGTATCTTGCACCGACTCTGGACTGTAGTGTGGCAGGGGGAGGAGTAACACCTTTGATGTATATTATTATACGCGGACTCTGGACCCTGATATAGGCTAGTGACTATAGAGCTAATCTAGGTAGGCTGATTATTTGTGTTCTATTTGATATATTGTGTATGTGATTAGGGCATGGTGGTCTATGGGCCATAGTTAGAGAGGTAAGGCTATGTTGGATACTCCGCTGCCTTACGTGGTAACCTCTTGTATAGCCAATCAATATTATACTAACAATGACTTCCTTCCAGGATGTGTTATACCTAGACAGAGATGGCTATATTGAGTAGTTAGCAGCCCATTGTGGTAATATTTGGCCCTGATTCAGTACTAGTCTATGGGTATAAGGTGTTTGTCCGAGTTAAGATAGGTCTTTAGTTCCTCCTGTATAAGTGTGTACTTGTACGAATAGGCATTTATGGCACCTTTGGTGCGGTTAGCCAAGGTACGATATCATGGTGGGGCTAGGGTGGGTAGACTATGTTTCATTCTAGATCTTGGCATATATACGATGGTTCGGACAAGGTATGGATAGGAAATGGGTCCCATGTATTTATGTTATTGATGTGTGCACCTACGAGCGGTAACACACTATTTTACCCCACCATTTAAGGTGATCCCCTTGCGGGTTCCATGATATGGGATACTACTTGTTTGATGACGGTCGGAATCTTGCTATGATGTGATTTATGCCTGTATGGAGATACTTAGGCCCCGACGAGATAACGATATACATATTGTTCCCTAGTGTTCTTATTTTATCCTTGATGACTATACTACTTGTGGGCTAGTTATGAGACTTTTCATGCGGGTTCAAGTCCCTTCAAAGACCCTGCTGATCTAGGTCGTTATGCTTGTACCATGTTGCATAGCCCGAGGGATGGATATATGGGGAGTAGTGGTATATTGTTCGAGTCCTCCGTAGGCCAGTCTCTTTTTGAGATAATCCTAAAGAGGGAACATGTCAAATTCTTATTTCAGAGTATGTGGTTTAAGTCCTCCGGTCCTTCTCTATTTGGTACTATCCTAGAGAGGGAGCATTCTAGAACTTCTATATAGGGTATGCGATTTGAGTCCTCCATGGGTTCCTCTTAATTCATGATCATCCTAGATAGGGAACATACATATAATTATCTGCTCTTTTACAGCCCTCTTGACTAGGGACTATCCCAGAGATGATGTATGCCAATAAATATTCGTGTTTCTTCTATAGCCTCTTGAATTGGGACCATCCCAGAGGGGGAACATACTCCGTTCTTAGGTACAGTTGAATACTTTCCTTATCACTTTTATTATTACATCAATAGCTATATAACTGACAATAGATGTACTCTATCATGTCCTAGTTACACTGGTTATTATGGGACTACAATTATATGTTATATGTGGGCATGAGTTACTTATGACCCGAGTCGGTATCTGTGTGACCTACCTTGTTAATGGATCATCTTCACCCATTAGCCAATACTGTATACATAGATAATTGTTGTCCTATCTCCGCTCTCTCTAGATTCTACTGTAGTTGCCCCTTCGGGGTGGTTCAGTAGGTACCGTTACTCTACTTACTTTGATTTATCTTTAGCTTGTTTATGCTTACTGATGCCCACTCAGCCTATTCTGCTTACTGGGTACCCATTGTTTTGGTACTCATGATATATTTCTAAATCTTTTCCTAATATAGGTATAGGACGATTTTTTTTGATGAACATGATTGAGCGTAGTAGTTGATGTTTTTAGAGATTCATTGAGAAACTGGAGTCCTTGCTGGATGATTTTTCTTTCAGTATTGGAACTATCCTAGTCTGGTGTTGGATAGACATTTTTTATAGTTATCCATTAAAGGTTATATTTGTATAGTCATGTATATAGATGCTCTACAACCATGACACCAGGTCTTGGGAGTTCTCGTATGCCTGGTTTTATATTTCTAGGATCAAACCTGGAGTTGTGGGCGGACTATCCAGGTACTCTAGGATAAGTTGTGGGCCTGTGTCTTTGATTTTGGGGATAGCTGGGATTAATATTTTATCTCTACCAGAGTTCTCCTATAGTAATAGCTACCATTCCAATATTTAGATGGCAACGTATGATGCCCTGTATGGTAGGCATTCCAGATTACAGATAGGTTCGTACAGTAGCTCTAAGATCCTACCTCTGACTTCTAACCTGATTTGGAATGTCATAGAGAGAGTTTATGTTATTCAGGATAGACTACGAATAGAATAAAGTCGCTAGAAGTGTTATGCAGATCGTAGACTCCGACCTCTGGAGTTTACTGTTGGGGACATGATATTTTTGTAGGTGTCTCCCATGAAGGGAGTTATGAGGTTTTTCCGGAGGGTCAAGCTTAAAATCAGATTTATTGGGCCGTATGAGATCCTAGAGTAGATCGGCAAAGTTTTTTATTGGTTAGACCTACCTCCAGAGTTGGTAGGCGTCCACCTAGTGTTCCATGTGTCCATATTGCGTCGCTATATGCCAGATCATTCCCATGTACTCCATTCTGAGTTAGTTCACCTGGAAGACCATTTGACTTATGTTGAGCAGCTTGAGACTACTATAGGTAGAGATATGAGATGACTCAGTACAGAGATATTCCCATAGTGAGGGTTCATTGGACTCACCACCTAATTGAAGAAGCTACATGGGAAACAGAGAGAGATATGGGAGCCCACTACTCGTACTTGTTTGATTCTCTAAATGTTTTCCTTTTGCTAAACTTTCGCGGATGAAGGTTCCTATAGTAGGTGATGTTGTAACGACCTTCGAAATCATTTTCATATTTTCATGACTTCGTTGCATTTAGTGCATTCTTATAATCGCCCCAAGTCATTTATGACTTACTGGGATCATTAGGTTGGGTCCTTGGCAGTTGTCATGGTGTAATTTCCTTGCAATTATGCTATTTTGGGGGATTACTTAGTTCCTATTGTTCCAAATGTCAGTTTTATCATTTCCATTGTCAGAAATATCATTTACATAAAGATTTCATATATGGAGTGCTATAATTAGACTCTATTTCCATTCTTAACTTAGATTTCTCAAAACTAGGGCTAGCAGGAGGCTGAAGCATCACGATCGCGTGGCTGTGGGTCGCGATCGTAAAGAGCTGAGGTGCTCAGCATCGCGATTGCGAGGGCCCCTTTTGCGATTGCTATGAAGTCCTGGCAACCTATATAAAAGTTTTTTTCTTCATTTTAACAAAGTTTTCTCCATTTTTCTTGTTTTCTTTCAATCCTAAACATTATAGCAGGCTAACAAAGAGGGTTTTAGTGTTTTTAATCAGTAAATTATATCCCGATGATTCTACGGTTAATATTACGGGGTTATTTCTTGTTGTCGTTTATATTATAAAGTTTTCTATTAAATATAAGATTTCGAGGCTGATATCTTTTGATTTTACTTGTAAATTTAGCTTTATTATGTTGTACAATGTATGAGCCGTGCTCTACGTGTGGGTATAAATATTGTTAATTTTCAAGCTGTTAGGGTTTAAGGACCCGATTTTAGCCGATACTTTGACTCCACTATTTATATAGCAGTATGGGTATTTTTTTACTCGTATTGACACATTGTATTTTCTAGTTTTACATAATTCTAAGACTTGTACGTGATTTTTGACATTTCAGAATGCTTTTTAAGGATATCGCCAAAATCTAGGTAGGGTACGATCTACTTTCTTCAAATTGGGTATTAGTATAGTATATGTATGGTAAATCACTAGCTTGGGGCTAGGATATATTTGATCCCCGATATGCTTATTTATCCGGCCTATGGCCTATTTACCTAACATTTAGCTTAACTATTTATCCTAGGGATGTATTCCCCTGCCTGTGTGTCTCACACCGAATCTAGATTGTAGTGTGGCTGGGGGAGGAGTAACACCTTTTATACATATTATTATACATGAACTCTAGACCGTAGTAATGTTAGGGAGGGGATTAAACTAGTGATATGAGCTTAGAAGCTATCCGCTGATGTAGGGTGGTAGCTTTAGAGCCGATCTAGGTTGCATATATGATTAGGGCATGGGTTATATTTGGGTCACATTTAGTGGGGTACGGCTATGCTGGATACTCCACTGCCTTACGTGATGACCTCATACTTAGCCGGTCATCATTATACTGACAGTGACTTCCTTCAAGTATGGTGTTGTACCTAGACAGAGACGGTTATATTGGGTAGTTAGCAGCCCGTTGTGGTGATACTTTTTCCCTAATCCGATACAAGCCTGGGGGTATAAGGTGTTTGGTTGAGCTACGACAGATATGTAGTTCTTCTTGTATACATGTGTACTCGGGCAAGTGGGCATTTGTGGCACCTTTAGTGTGGTTACCCGAGGTTTGGGGTCATGTTGGGGCTAGGGAACTATGTTTCGTGCCATATCTAGGCATCTATTCAATGATTCAGACAAGGTGTAGATGGGAAATAGGTCCCATATATTTATGTTATTTGTTTCTGCGCCAATGAGTAGTATGACACTGTTTTACCCCCATCATTTGAGGTGATCCCCTACAGGTTCAATTACTTGGGATACTATTGGTCTGACAATAGTGGGAATCTTGCTATGATTTGAGTTATGCATATATGGAGATAATTATACCCCATAGGGATATGATATACGAATTAAGTCCTAATCTTGAAATTATTGCCTTGATGACTATACTACTGGTGGGCTGCTCATGAGGTTTTTTATATAGGTTCAAGTCCCACCACAGACCTTGCTTACCCAGGTCATTATTCTTGGACCATATTGCATAGCCTATGGGAGGGATATATGGGGGAGTAGAGGTATATGGTTCAAGTCCTCCATGGTTCCTTCTCACTTTGGGCTTATCCTAAAGAAGGAGCATGTTAATTTTTTG
>JBDJHY010642784.1:0-16150 GCA_039654485.1 Withania somnifera | reverse complement strand
CAATCTCAGTATCGACAGATGCAAGAGAGTACCCAAGTACATCGTAATTTAATATCAATCTCAAGGGATGTATGAGAATTCCCAGGTCAAGTGTAATAAAATCTCAATCTCGATAACGTTTGGGAGTCCCCAAAATATGGACTAATAAAATGTCAATCTGGATAAATGCATAGGAGTCCCCAAATTCGGAGTAATAAAATCTCAAAATCAATGGATTCATAGAAGTCCTTGAGTTCGGAGTAATACAATAATTCATCAATGCATATGCTCGGCTGCCACAAAGTCTAAAACCAGTGAAAAACTCATTGTCCGTGCTTGGGCTTCACTGGGACTAAAATGGGGTAATGGCTAATACACAACATCAGCCATCTGGCTGAAGCTATAAGTTCTAGAAAGGTCATGTACCCAGCACCAAGTAATAGAGCTGGATTGAAACACTAGGAAAAAAAGCATATTGAGAGTCCAATCAATAATTAGGTCTTTGGATTAACTTAGGAAACTGAAAAACACTTTTTTTTAGTGAAAAATCTGCGTATAGGTCAATTTCATGTCAGAAATAGCCAATTATATAAGGTCTCTATGAAAAAATTGAAAATACTTGTGCTCATTTTTCCTTATAAAAATATCAAAGTAAAGAAAGTCGTCAATATATGAAAACAGACCCTTAAGGCTAACCCACATTTGAAAATTGGCTCAACAAGGCCATGCAAGGTTTTAAAACCATCAATAATTGGGCTTGTTGACATATACAGTGGAAACCAATACCTAAAATCTTTGTAAATGAGATGAAATGCATGAATTATATGAGGAAAATACGGTTAAGGATCACATAATGTCTTGTTGGCGCTGCACATGCTCAGAATTAGCAAGCATAACCAGCCAAATTGATATTCCGGACTCACATACCCAACAATCCCACTATATATGTTCCAAATTCAGTGCAGGTCACATGGTATTGTATAATTGAAATACAACACAAATACGTAATCAATAGACGAACTAAAGAAGTAGACATGGTCAAGGGTACCAACCTAACATTCCCAACCTAAGGATGTAAAATAGTATTATTATTTCTCATTTAAGCCAAGTCTAAGATCGTAAGTCATAGGTTCTCCAAGACAAGCCCGTGAATACAATGCAGAGGATGCCCTTTGTGTTCCAAGTCCTTAAAATATATGCAAACGAGCTCGAACAATCACAAAACTAGAAAAATAATAATCTACATATTAATATGAGTCAAACGATACCCATAAAGCTATAAAAATAGACAGGGTCAAAATCTTCACCGCATACTAGGGAACCGATACCCGAAATAAAAATTAAAGAAAGAAGTAAGCTTGAATTGAAGAACTAAGATAAAGAAAAGAGTAGGAGAAATTGGGGATTTTATTGAGAAATTTCAAGGAAATAAAAGGGAAAACTTACAAATTAGTAGTGTGTAAATGATTTGAGACACTCCTTGTTGCTTCCCAAGCACAATATTGAAGACCCAAAACCTTACATGACAAATAATGTGGGTTCAATGTGAAAAAAGGGAAGAAAATGAACAAGAATTAGGTTTGGGGGTAATTTATACTACCGGGTATAGTACACGTCATGATCTCACCCTAAAGGGTCCGCATTGTGACATGCAAGGGAATAGACTATCGCGATCGTGTGCAAGAAGGGTCGGATCACATAGAAGAATTTTAGGGAACATCGTGCTCGCGATCGGAAAAAAGGGAAGGAGATCAACTTTAGAGGTCAATGCCACAACATTGTGTGACTTCGGTTGTGATTGGGAAGGGAATTTTCACTTCACCAAATGAAAACAATTTCATTTAGGAAAAAGAACTTCACATGGGGTTTCGTAATGCATTTGGAACCTTAAGAACACAAATCAAATATGAAAATTGCATGGAAATGACATTCTGGATTCAACAGCATAGATGAAATTTCACGAGATTGATTTGATGAAAGTTTCATAAACTTTCAGTCAAATACTCAAAATTATTTTGTGAGTACTCAAAAATACATTATTTCCAATCGAGTGCTCAAAATGAGTTCGGCTAACCTAAAGACCGAACGAGCAATTTACCTAACTCAAAGTCGACCTTCCAGAGCTAATGGCATAGTCGAATTTCTAATTTGAGGCTCTGACCATGGAATGACCAACCAATCTCCACGTATGAATCATAAAGTGCATAAAACATGCAAAACAAGATAAACTCATAATCTGAGATTCTGAACATGAACCAAGAGTCTTTCTATACCAAAATAAATGTTACGGAACTAATGGAATAGTCAAAATTCAATTCTGAGTTAGTTTCCAAGGAATGTTGATCGAAGTCAACAATACTAAAACTTAAAGCTTTAAAATAGGGAAATATATATAACGACCACACGAGAAACCTAAGAACCTGACTACTAGTTCTGATAATTCAAAAATTACTTAGGGATTCTACCAGAAAGATCTAAGATGCCAGAAAATATGAAAAATATGAAAATTACCAAAAATATCATTACATGTTGATAAGAAAACTTATCACTTATATTAATCTCTATTTCTATAGAAATGATCTTTTGTCACGTTAAGAGGCTATTTATGGTTTGTATTCATAATTTTTTATATGGTATAACAAAAGGTACATTTGAGAAAAAATAGATCGTATTGGAGCAAAACCGGAGCTGAAAAAGTAGAGTTAAGAACTTGACTAGACACCTAAAGAATTAGCATTTATGGAAGTTCCTTAGTGTTAATGTGAAACATAGCTAGTGGAGCAATCGTGTTAGGTAAGCACTGAGGGCACTAAATAAGAAAAATATATAATATAGTCATAGCACTGTATTAACACTGACAATGCAAAAAAACAGTCACAGATTAGGATAATAGCGACATATTTTCATCGATAATATTAAATAAGAAATGCACTATTTAATGCAATTGCACTGATGAGGACCTGTCCAAACCCTATGAAACTTTGGAAATTCAAAGTTTTGCACCCCAACTCTACATAATATCTACCAACATCATATGACAAAGCATCTTTGGAAGCCAAGAACATTTCTTGGCTTACGTCGCAATAAAGGACTTGCCACCACCTATCTAAAATCTTATGTTGAAGATTTGGTGCTTATTGAAAAATCCCTTACACATTTCTTCTTTCCTAGTTTTTATTATTTATTTTCAGTGGATAGTATTACATTTTTATTTGAATCTTGTAGTCATAACTGACACATTATTCAGATTTGAATTAGATTTTTAATTTCATCATATGCATTGGTTTTAATTAAATATATGTTGAATATTAATTGAATTTTGTGGGTGTAAATTAATCTTGTTCTTGAATTAATTTCCAAAGGGACTATATAACGCTTGGACTTGCTTATTCATTTTAATTGAATTTTAGCGAGTCATTTAGAGTTGGAATATTAAATTAGCATGATTTAAAATCTTAAATTCTATCTTATGCATTTTTACTAGATATAGCAAAATCTTAGTGTAGCCTAAAATTGATTTATTTCTCATGGACCTTAGCTAGATTCTAGGGGACAATATTAAGAAATATTTTCTAGTATTCAAGAGAGCTAGAGGATATATTAGATTTCAAGGCTAAATACCTTAGCTCATGTTAAACTTATAGGTGTTTGATTAAATACATTGTTGATGAGTTGATTGCCTAGTTTTGTCTCTTGTTATCTTTGAATTGTGACTCTATTGATTAAACTGTGTTAATATTTTATAATTTCTCATTGTTGATACTTTTACTTATTTTTATCCCCAAACCTAGTGACATGTGTTCGAATTAGTGTAATTACATTTTACTTTCCTTTCTTACTCAATTTCCTCACATATAATAGTTCCTCATTGATTCAACCTCAACTCTTTTGGGTAATTATACTTTGACAATGAACATGTGTACTTTTTATAGGTACACTTAAGCGTTATCAACCAGCTTGATTGTATTTTGTTAATTTAAGGCAAGTGGAGTCTTGACCGTATTACAAAGCGTATAGGTTTCTTTTTATATGTTATATACTTGTGATATGAAGTAATTGGGATCATTTGTGGGTGATGTAAAGGAAGTCCACCTGAATGCTAGAATCAACTATGCGGGATTAAAACTAAGGAATAAACATGAGTAAATGTTGATGATTCCATTTTCTTGAATGAGGATTTATATGGAATTGGTGGAATCATTGTGATATGGTCGTTGATAACTTACACGTGTGGTTTTCTCGTTGACTTACTTAACATTATGTATTCCTTAATTGAATTGTACACCCTTGAGTAGCCTTGTTGATCTATGGTGTGATATTTCCTTTTTTTCCATGACTTGCATATGAAATTTCTTATATATTTTTCATATTAATACTTGACATGGGACATGAGTAAAGATATATAATAATATGACTAAGAAGAGCATATGGCCTATGTGTGAATTCCGGTATGATCTCAATATATAAGGGAAAAGAAGGATTAAAGAGGATATGATATAAAATGGGCAATGTGGCCGATGTGTGATTTCTGATATTTCCATGCATTGATACTTAATACTTAAGAAATATGGTCGATGTGAGGTTTTCGGTACTTCTAAGGTACGTATGACAACATGCATTGCATTGTGAAAACGTTGACTAGTTTATTTGCTTGAGATTTGACATAAAAATCCTATGAAATGCTCATCAGGAAATGTTGATGGTTGTACTTATATATTGGGTGTGGTATAGGTGTTAGTCAAAACATTTTAGGACCTATCTGACAAGTTTATTAGTCAGTTTTATTGGATGTGCCCTTCCTATCATGTCTTGACTTGTGAATGTGCCCTTCCTATCATGTCTTGACTTGTGAGATAGGGAGTTATATGCATACTAGACATGAGTAAGGCTTTGGTATTAGTTTAATCATTTTTGATCCGATCTTTTAATTTCATTCCTTGATTGCATTCGATGTACGTTTCCTACTGCAGTTGGCTTGTCAGGTAAGGACCGTTATGGATACTGGACTTGAGTAGCGTTCCTTTGATTACCTTGGCCTATTCTTGATAGTAATCATTTCACGAATCAGATTCTTTGTTTCATCAGATGTACCCTTCCAACTGTGATTGGACTTATGCAGTAGGAACTAACAAGGAATTATAGACTTCACCTATAAGGCCATATCATGACTAATTGGTTTCTTCCCTTGAGTTGTGGAATGGACTCGGGGAGGGAGGATTGTCTTCAAATGGGCTAAGTATGTAATGTTACACTTGGTACGATTTATATTGATTTTGGTTGGTTCTATATATGTTGGTTGAGTTGGCTGAAATGCCTCATTGATATTGTTAAGGTTATCCTGATTTCATTTGTAATAGATGTTGGTTTGCTGATTTACCATTATTTTCCTTTTAAATTATTTATTATGTTATCACCCCTACCACCTATATCTACCATTTACTTTAGTTATAAACTATTGGTGCTACATTTTGGATTATCAATTCTCTAGAATCCTAGCTAAGAATCAATACAGCACCAGCAATTTATAATGAATGTAAATGATAGATACATGGAGTAGGGGTAATCACAGGAACAAACACTAAAAATATACCATATATGTGTCGAAAAGTATCCACACATGATACCCTATTGAAAAACCATGTAGAATCCCTATTTTATATTTCTTACTTCTAATTAGGATAATGGGGATTATTTGGAGGTGCCTATGTGGTGCAGTGATGAATGACCTCCCAAGAACTAAAGTCAAGCATGCGGATTAAAACTAAGTAATAAAATGGGTAAATTTTTTATTACTCTACTTCTCTATTTTAGTATTGATATATCCTTGTAGCGCCCGTATGACGTTACCTCATGATTCTCAAGTTCCTTGAGATTTTCCCCATGAGGGGCCTTGGTTGAATCGTTGTGTTATTATATTTGATTGATGATGATACCCATGATGTGGATTTATTCTCAAGATATTATATTATGGTTGATGTTTTACCCGTGTGAAAGGCATGTTGGTTAGCTTATTTTCATTATGACATAATTCTCTTTATTATGGTAGCCTCATTGTTTTTTGCATTTGGCATTGGATATATAAATATATTGATAATATGAAAGCAAGGGTTGAGGTTTGCACCAAAGTTCCTATGATAGGTATATATTGATGAGATCAAGGTAAGGGTTGATGTCAAGACAGTCATGAGGAAACCTACATCTTACCGTAGGAGAACCACCCAACAAGCATGCAAAACAAGGATAATAATGAAATGCAGAAGATAAGATATAAATAAGCAACAGGGATACCTAGAGGTATAAAACAAGTCAATAACCCCCCCCCCTCCAAAACTTTATATTCGATACAATAAGCCACTAAGTTTGAGTACAATTTCTGAAATAGAAAATACATAATATGTCTTGAAAATAGGTCATCGTCAACCTCAGAAACAAAATCTCTGCTTGAATCAGGAATCAGAATGGATCACTCGTACCCTGGTTTGCACCAAAATATGCAGATATGTAGTATGAGTATCAGAAACAATGGGTACCTAATAGGCATCATATGTCAACTGGGCTCATATAAGAGAAAACAATACTAAATAGCACATAGTGAAGGAAATAAATCACGAAAATAAAAAATACAAGTGTAGGTAAGTAATGCAAGCTACATATAAGTAGAGTAACAAGGAAAAAACAGTGGAGCTAGACAAATACCATAATAAAAGAACCCAGATAAAGGAGATGAAGATATACCTAATTCCTTGCAATATATAATCAAATAAAGATAGTTAAAAATGGCGGTGTACCGATAACCTCAATAAAAGTCAAAGGGAGAAGGAAAAATCACATGAAAACCCAACACAACTACCACATAAAGTCATGAGTAGAAAGTAAGAAGTAATAACTACCAAAGATAAATAACAGACCAAATAAACCAAATAAACAGATAAAACCGTTGTCATTCCACACTACCATAAGGTATAGACAAGTAAATCTCACCCACTAGCATCCCACACTACCAGAAGGTATTATCCATGAAAAAAGAAGTACGAAAAGTAACTCATACATGGAATATGCTAAAAGTAAATGTGTATGCTTCTCCTTCGAGAGGCCATAGGCTCGGTAGATAGGAACCATGGAAGGAATTTTCCTATATACCTAATACACTGTCGTATACCCCTCCTTTGGTAGCACTACATATTGGAACTAAGTCGGTAAGGTCCTCCCGCATACTAGTAACTTTCATAACTGGTGTTCATAAGTGAGTTTCATAATTGGAGATCATATCTGTCATGTCATAGATCTAGATGCATGCCCGACAGTACCAAGTTCTAAATTAGTTAAAAATTCATTATCCATGCCAACTGCAGCGGGGACTAAAATCAAGTAATGGGTAATACTGAGGGTCTGGCATTGATCCGAAGTTAAAAGTGTTATCAAAGTGATGTACCAATGCTGGGTTTTAGGGCCTGGACTAAAACAGGCAGAAAATAGGAGTTATAGGCATCTAATCAACAATTAGGTCTTAGAATGATTAAATGAAAAGCCATAAAATAGTTCATTTGAGTAAAAAGTCCACTTACAAACCAATTTCTTATAAAGATTATTCAGTAATTTAAAAATCTCTATGATCAACTGTCATTATCAAAATCTCAAATAATGCAAGCCATCAATATCCGAACATGGGACATAAGGAAAAATCAATATCTAGAAACGGGCTCTCAAGGCCATGCAAGGTTCTAAATCAAAAGTACTCGACTCTTGGCCATAACAATGGACTCAATTCATAAAATATCAATACCATAATGATGGCATGCATGAAGGATAATGAGCACCATCACAGTCAAAGGGTCATAAAAGTTGCACTGGCCCTGCACAAGCTTGGAATCACTTCAACAAGTATAACTAGACAAAATGATGTTTGGGACTCACAGACATTCCGTATAATCCCACTATCTATGTCTCAAAGTCATTGAATACCACACAAGTCCATAGGGTAATCTATAATCAAAATCACACCTGTACACTATCAAGAACTAGACTAAGGAACCAGACAAGGTCAAGGGTACCAACCTAAAATTTCCAAGTCAATGATGCTAATTAGTACTATTAGTTAAAATATAAGCCAAGTTTAAGATCGTAATCTATAGCCTATATGGCCTCTAAAGACAGGTTGACAACTATTGAGTAGAGGATATCTAGACGGCCTCAAAACACCAAAAAATATGCAAACAAGCTCAAACAATCACAAAACTAGCAAAATGATAATCTGCACATTAATACAAGTCAAATGATACCGATATAGCTATAAAACAAGGCAAGGTCAAAAAGGTCCTACGGGCCCTCGAAGTCAAAACTTAAGACAAAGGGTATCAAAATGTCCCTCACGACTTAGGGAACTCATATACAAAATTTGAAACTAAGGCCAGCAAGATATAATATTGAAACAAGGCATCAAAGTGAAGAACAAACTTTAGAAATTTGAGGAAATTTGAGGAAATTTGAGTGAGATTTTAAGAAATTAAAGTTGAAACTTACCAATAATTTATAGGGAATCAAAGAAATTTAGTTTCCAACGTCACCCATTCGCTTATGCAAAGATCCACGAATTTTAATGGAGGTTTTTAAATGTTTGAAGATAAAAAATAATGAACAAAATGTTAAAAATTAGGTACTCAAGTATTTATATCTCCTAGAAAAGTGCCATACGTGATTGCATAAACAAGGCTTGAGATCGCGAGCATAAGTATATAGTACACTGCGATTGCATTAAATGTATGACCGGTCACAAAGAGGAGACGGGCGCATACACGCTATTATTGGGAAACTAATGCGATCACGAACGGTTAATAAATAAAGAATCATGATCGCGTGAGTGGAAAAAGCGATCCTGAAGAACAGCTGAGTTGTGAATCAACAACAGCTGATCCAAAAAATCAGCTAAGAAACCAAACTTCAAATATTTGTTCAAAATGCATTCTGAAACCGATTAACACTATGATGCATAGGTGAAAAGGGAATTCCTGACTCAATGGTGTTGATGAAATTTCTATTCGAGATTGTTTTGATAAAATGTTCACTAAATTCACCCTTCAGACTAAATTACATACATTTTAATCGAGTACCTGAAATAAGCTCGGTTAACTCGAAGCCCTAACAAAGACCTCACCTAACCCAAAATAGACATTCAAAAGCTGATGGTGTTGACAAATTTCAAATTCGAGGCTCTGATCACAAAATAACCACCCAAGCTCTACCTATGAACTAGAAAGCTCATAAAACACACAAAACAAGATAAAATCACAATGAAGACTTTCAAACATGAACCAAGAGTCCTTCAATACCAAAATAAACATTCCAAAGCTAATAGAATTGTCAAAATCCACTATCGAGATTGTTTCCAAAGAATATTAACAAGAGTCGACAAAATCAAAAGTTGATGCTTTACAATAAGGAAAAAAAACATAACCACCAAACAAATGACCCAGGAACCAAATCACCGGTCCCGATAAGTCATAAAAGGATTAGGGATGCTATAGGATAGCTCTAAGATACGAAAGAATGAAAAAAACATGGAAATGACCGAAAGGGTCATTACAACATCCACTACTTAAAAGATTTTCATCCCTAAAAGTCCGAAGAAAAGGGGAAAGAAAGAGATTGGCTCCGAGACATGTTAACACAGACCACATAAGACCTGCTTGTCCAATCAATAAGCTTCCCAAGGCAAGTGACACATCCACGGGTATCCAACTGCCACAAAGTCGAAAGCCACCAAAGTCCCCAATATCAAACTAACTGAAATGATCACAAACCCTCACATAAATGCTAAAACCACTATTGGAACTGAATACATTCATCTCAAAAATAACAAGAAAATATAAAATAACCTTGCGGCGTCAATCGAAAAAGGAATAAGACTAATTCTTAATAGGAGCCTAAAATTAGGAACCAAAACACATATACCACATCAACAAAACAAAAAAACAAAAGTCACTAGAAAACCTTACCACCTACATCCGAAACCTGAAAACCAACACATACTAATATGAGACCTAAAAATGCTCACAGTAACCAGTCTAACCCGTTAAACCTAAATACTCCTCAATTACCATTACTCAAAACAAGTAGAAGCAAAAGAAAGATTTGGTAATCAACTGTCAGAAACCAACCTCAACCTATAGAAAATATTAAATGATGACACACTAAATATCCAAGGTCTAGAAGAATAACCAGGAGCCCTAGGAGACCTGAGTTCGATATCTGGTAACAAAAAGCTTTTGAAGGGGAGCCTTGGAGTAACTAGTAAAGTTGATTCTATATTACCAGGAGGTCATATATTCGAGCTTTAGAAACAACCTCTGGAAAAAAGGCAAGGTAAGGTTGCATACAACACACCCTTGTGGACGGGCCTTTTCCTGAACCCGTGTGTAGCGGGAGCTTAGTGCGTTAGGATTCCCTTTTATAGGAGAGTAACCAGAAACACTACTCAAAATCAACCCAACATACCAAGGTAACTTAAATCACTCACCCTAAATTAAAGAAACCAAATTGGTAGAAGAAAACAAACTAGCCGATAACAAACCAAGAAAACACATCTTTAAATCCAAAGAGAAACCCGGTTTATGGAATAAAATAAATCAATATTTATGGGAGAATTGTCATGAACCAGAAAACATATAAAAAAGTCCTCAATGGATAGAATACATGAAATATCCTTCATTCACAATAGCCAAGTATAGGTCTTCCTAGTTGAGTCGACTTACAAACTGTGGGAATTTCCCACCTGTTGTAATATAAGCTAGAAAAAAGAATCCATCAATAACTCATCTTAGTCCCCAATACATGAATCCACCCATGATAGGAAGGGTACAATCGACCGACCGAATAATGGATTTGTGAATAAAGTTTTAAGAAATATAGGCTAAGGTAAAAGAAACCCCTATTAAAGCATGAACCCATATCATACCCAAACATAATGAACACACCAATATGAAGAAAAAAGATGGAATATTGAAGCACAAAAGTAATCCGAAATAGAAAGAGGTACTAATGCCAACTTATTTATCTTATTTCAGAATTGCCATGATAATAATGGACCAAAGACTAAAACATGTTAAAATTTCCTTGTTGCATATCCATTTTTTACAACCCAAACACAAAAGCAAACCACAGATATCAAAAAAATCCTTATTTAGGTGATCTAGTACCTAAATCATAGAACTAATACAAATCAAAGTCATAAATAGATTACCCAACTTATATATCAATCTCTGAAGTGGAACACCTTATTGAGGCACACAAACAACAAACCCATCAACTAGTTAAAACACTGTGATAGGACATCAAAATGACACTAATAACTATGCTTACACAGGACTTTCAAATTATGAAATAAGCACAATCCAATCCACAACACTAACCACACTTTTATTATTCTACTCTGATGACTCAAAGTTGGTCAATGGATGGGAAATATATCATATTTATAGTTATTATCATAGAGGAAAGATCTCAATAATATCATGCTGAAACTTCGGTTGATATGGGAACCTCATTCACAATGCCATTTCAAAAGTGGTGACCTCAATTTAACATACTCGTCTCACAGCTTAGTTTATTACATAGTACTTATTTTATCACATTGTTTTACCAAACAAGGACATCCTATAAGTCCTAGTTTGGGCATTAGTTTAGATTTGCAAATTTTGCTATATTTGGCTACTTATGGAAAGACATTTTTATTTGATAAATTTATAAAATAACCTAGGCACCCTGCCTAGTGTATTTTCTTAAAAAAAAACCCTTACTCAAGAACAATCCTGAGATATCAACTAATACTTAAGAAAATTGAAGAAACCAATTTGAATCGATGATCATGCCATAGGTGACCAAACTATGAATAACCTTAAATCCACTAGGACATCAATATATCAGTAAATCCAACCCTAGGATTGACACACTCGACCACTACTAAAGAACCACCTATGGGCAAGTGTACTTGAACGGATATACCATAATCTCAGCAATAACTTAGAAAACTCAAAAATTAGACTCCTAAATCCTTTCAACTAAACAAAGGCTATATGTCAAGAAGGTACAAGTATGGGCCCAAATTCCTAGATCAATATCAATAACCCACAAATCAAACTCTCACTCAAATAGAAGGTTAGAAGAACATCCTTACCACTCAAACGCATAGAAACTGAAGAAGGAATGAAGCATTGAAGCTAACCTCGTAGATAAAAGTTAAACAAGCCCAAAAGATTTCATGGAACTAACCTCCTAGGCCAAAGACTAGATAAGTCTCAAATGATGTATGACTAAATAACCCTTACATTTTACTAGAAGCACGCTAAGAACAACTAAGGGGAAGATCCGGTACAATAGTCTAGGGATACACAAAAAAGAAACGGTATCCTGACTATGCCCAAGATATAAATGGGTAAACCCACCTATCAAGAAGGCCACTGCCCATAAATCAAGCACTTCAATATCTACCAACAGGATCTAACTTCATAATTAATTACTAAAAGAGAAACTACAAGGGTAACAATAAATAACAATATTAATAGTATCTCAAAAGCTAATCTCATCATAGGCTAACAGATAATGAGACAAATGGAGGATCACATACACATAGAAGTCAAATAACAATTTATAAAGTTCAACTCAATAAATAGCGAGAAAAATAAATAGAGTATAATGTTAATTAAATAGAGGTCTAGCTGATCACAAACTAAGAACATAAAACCTAAGACAGCAAATTGAGACCTCGAGAGGACTTTGACCTATATGAGCTCATGGTTGAACTACAGGCTAAACAATACCCTCTTGAGGGCGATCTCTGGATAAGTGGATCATAGCATTAGAAATATAGAAAAGACCCACCTGCCTACCCTGACAGAAGAGACTAGTAGAACTAAAATGGATATCATGACCTGCAAACCCAAAAGAAGTACCACTCACCCTAAACTAGATAAATTGGTGGCTGAACCTCACTCATGCCATTGATAACAATGCAACCCATATCTCCACACACATAACATGTCCCATAGGGCTTATCCTGGAGAGATATATAGATCTACCCATACTCTATCCACCAAAACTAAGCTAAACCCCACTTGAAGTTAGTGGAACTATCTTAACTAACCTAACAAGATGACCTCTATCTCCTGACATACCATTACCCAAACTACCCATGGGATGGTACACCTTCTCACATCCTCCATAATATTCTTAACATAGGCTCTCAATCAATCTTGCATGACCAAAAACCTGAGTGAAAGAATGACTAGCAGCTAAAAAGGTGCAAACACTAAACAGAGGGGAAAATCAATCCATTACCAAATCTCTGAGACCTCTCATACTCAAAAGATAAAATCATAGATATATTCCCAATTAATTCATAAATCCATCCTCATACTCAGCAACGAACAGCGAACCCTACTGTAGACCTGGAAATGCACACCTCTCTTAATAATTACTCCCAACACCAGGAGAAATCCTTTTTTGCGGTACACTATCCACTGATCTCAACACCCAAAGAAGTATCTCCTAAAGAACTGTATTACAATAAACCATGTTGATTCTTACTTAGCTATGACATAAGTTGAACTCTAGACACTAGGTGGATGCTGGATAGGAACAAGCTCAAAGATGAAACACAAAATCTCTAACAAGTGTATCAGCTCTCATGGATGTCAAAACACAAGATGTTCTCGACCTCGGAATCATCCTCCAATATATCTTTCAGATGAATCTCTAATTGAAAGTATGACAGGTCTCCCATCTCCTGCTACTTTCGAAGATCGTGGGTATGTCATCTGCAGAAGAATTAATAAGAACAAAAGAGATTTCAAGAGACCAACTAGGATGCACTCTTGATATAAAAGTGAAAAATAGATAGATTTCTATTATAGCTTCTCCAAGATAGGATACAGACGTCATCTTACCTGATACACAACTCTACTAGAAACTGGCTCATGTACCAAGGACATAACCAAACATAGGACTCTGATACCATTTTATCATGACTCAAATTCTTAGGTCATGAGGGAACACATATCCCACTGTAGGATAACCACCCAAAAAGCACACAAAATAAGGATAAGAACTAAATGAGAAAGATAAGATATGAATAAGGGATAAGAAAAAATCTAAAAAATGTCAATAACAAACCTCAAAACCTAACATCCGAAACAATAAGCCACTAAGTATGAGTACAACATCTAAAATAGAAATACATAGACTGTCTCATAAAGAGTAAAGGAAGAAATACAAAGAAAGGTAAAATATAAGCTTCAAACGTTGGAAGCCATCATCTACCTCAACAACAAAATATTCGACCGAATCAAGAATTAGCATGGATCACTCGTATCATGTCTACACAAAAAGATGCAGAAGTATAGTATGAATTACCCAAAATAATTGGTACCTAGTAGGTCTCATAGGCCGACCAGGATCATATAATAAATAAAAGCAGTAAATAGCATATAGTAAAGGAAACAAGTCATAAAAATCAAGGAATACAAGCGTAGGTATGTAAGATAGCTACATATAAGTAGAGTAACAAGGAATGAAAATATGAGATAGCCAACTATAGTAATAAAAAACCAGATAAATAAGATGAAGACGTACCTGATTCCTTTCAATAGATAATAAAATAAAGAGAGAAAAAAAGAGCGGTGTACCTGTAACCTCAGCAAAATTTGAAAGGAGAAGGCAAAATCACATGAAAACTCAAACATAACTATCACATAAAGTCATAACATAGAGAGTAAGAATTAATAAATACCAAAAATAAATAACATACCAAATAGGTAGATAAAACCCATTGGCATCCCATGATACCAGAAGCTACATACAAGTAAACCCACCCACAGGCATCCCATACTACTATAAGGTATCATCCAAGAAAACAAGTGCTATAAGTAACATAGACATGGAGTATGCCAGAATTAATTATGTATGCTCCTTTTCTGAAAGTCCCTAGGCTAGGTAGAGAAGACCCAAGGAATGAATTTTTCTATATACCTACTACTCCCTCGTATACCCCTCCCCCGGTTGCACTACCTAGTAAAACCAAATTTACAAGGTCCATGTTTGGGGTCCCCCGCATACTAGTATCATAATTGGAGCACTTAACTGACTTCCATAACTGGAGCTCATATCTGTGGAATCACAGGTGTAGATGTATGCCTGACTATAACTAGGTCTAAAATCAGTTCAAAACTCCTTATCCATGCCCAATCATGGCCAGAACTAAAATAAGGCAATGGCTGATACTCAGCGTCGGACATCTAGGAAATAGAATATCCTAGCAATGTACTTGAAACCAGGTTTTAATGCCTAAATTAAAAAGTTATAAATTAAGAGTATTGGGGCCTAATTGACAATCGGGTCGTAGAAAGATTAAAGGGAAAGCCAAAAAATAGTTCATTTTAGTAAATCTGCTTATAAACCAATGTCATCTCAGTATTAGCTAGTAATATCAAAATCTCTCTGATTATCATTCTTTATCAAAACTCAAGTAATGCAAGCCATTAATATCCGTAAATAGGCCCTTAAGTCCAAATCAATATATGGAAATGGGCTTTCAAGGCCATGCAAGGTTCAAAATAAGCAATACTGGGTTCTTTTCCATAAACAGTGAAAACCACTGCATAAAATCTTAATATCATGATGATGACATACATGAAGGATAATGATCACAATCACAAAGAAAGGATCATAAAAGTCCCACCGATACTACACAAGCTTGGAATTAGTACAACAAGCATAACTTGCCAAAACAATGTCCAGGACTCATACAGATTCCCAATAATCCCACTATCTATATTTCATAATCATTGCAGACCACTAAAGGCCACAGGGTAATCTATAATCAAAATACAACAACAATACGTAATTAAGAATCAAAATAAGAAAGAAGAAAAGGTCAAGGGTACCAACCTAAAAATCTCAAACAAGGAGGGTAATTAGTACTATTATTTCTCATATAAACCAAGTTTAATATCATAATCCATATCCTACATGGAATCTAATGAAAAGCTTACAAATATTAAGTAGAAGATGCACATACTTCTCTAACCCTCCAAAACAATGTGCAAATAAACTTGAACGATCAAGAAACTAGAAAATAATAACCTACACGTCAATACGAGTCAAATGATACCTATAAAGCTAT
>JBDJHY010642350.1:0-16151 GCA_039654485.1 Withania somnifera | reverse complement strand
TAAGGACAGTAGTTGCATTTTTTATGTGAGGATAATTAGCACCAAGGGTGGGAAGAGTCCCTTATAGGGAATTTTATGTGAGGAGAATTAGCACCAAGGGTGGGAAGAGGCCCTTATAGGGAAACTTGCGTAGCCTAATGTAGGGATTAATATTTTTGTCTAGTAAGTGTGCCTGCAATCTAGTTGGATACACTAGAGAGTGTGTCCTTCTCCTTTTGCAAGGTTAGGAACCCCTACACATAGGGTAATATGTGGACTTCATCTCTTTATGCCTTGACGCCTGTCAGTTATAAAAACTCTTAAAGAGAAGCTAAAATTTAATGTTTTGAAAGAAAGCTAGAATATAACAAGAACTGGATTTATGAACTAGACTCAAAACTCTATAGCTAACATCATAAGCTAATTGGATTTCTGCATCATGAGCAAGGCTATCGGTCTGTCTAAAGAAATTTCTTATGATTCTCAAAACTGGGCATGATCATAAACCTTTCTGAGTAGCGTGGTTAAGGGAATGGAACGAACCCTTATTTTTTTCTAGAGTATAAAGACTACAAAAGGGGTATGAACAGGTCATCATATCATCATAGATGAAAACTGGGAGGGCTTACTATAAGGGTCTCAAGAATTTACTTATTCTTTATCTTACCATCTCCGCCTTAAGACAAAAACATAAAATTATAATTCTAGGGACATTTTCTCTATACTGGGATACAACTAACTGTTCTTCAGGGTTAAACACTAATATACATATGAATGTTAACTTTCTCATTAAGGACTGCAACCATTAACACTTAGATTCTTTCTAGGGATCCTCTATGAAATAACTTCTTAACTTTCCCTCATTCCTCTAAGGCTAGAACTTAGAAGTCAATAATCTCTCTAGCATACTAGAATCACTCATTCAATTCTTTTATCCACCCTCACACTACTATACTTCGCACTAGAATACTCATTCAGAGTTCAATCCTACTATTCAATACTAAACACATATAACATATAACTTCTCATCGGTACTTGGACAGACAATTACGACATCACATCTTGGGTAACACTAGCCCTATCAAAATCAATAAAAAGATATTTAATATCAACCATCCACCCTACCAGATGAAAGACTAAGCACAACCTTACTATGCTCAACCACCGCAATATCTAAGTTTCACTAACTGTCAATATCATCTCCTTCCCACACTAACATGCAACAAATATTTACTTATTACTCATTAGCTAACACACTAGTAAATATAATAAAACTATTCCAAATTAATCTTATGACATCAAACTTAACAATGTGCTCAACAACTATTGCCTACTCTGATTTCTACTCTTCTAGCATTATTATTTTATCTCCAAGATCATTTAACCACAACATGCTATGTACTCTACTGTCGCCGTCCAAACTAGCCTCCTCTACTACTACTATTCCCCAGTGACTAACATAATTCATCACCAAACAAGAATTAAGGATGGGGATAAAATACAAGGACAATTGAAGACCGAGGGGCCTAATTTAATAGAGCCTAGCTCCTAACTTGATGGGATAGCCACTCTTAGAACTGGTGCTCTTGTGGATGGCATAATAAAAAATGTGTACATCAATCTTCATAATATATTTTTCGAAGTTAAACTCCACAAAATGAATTAAGACTTTGAACAAAGAGAAACTTTCATAAATGCTCAGTAGCCTCTAAGTTATAAGTGTGGTGTGCTTCACACCCATTAAAGACACTCTACCTAGCACTAGATTTCAGACATCCTAGGATAATTTTTATTAAATTTTTTTTAAAATGAGAGTCTATCTTTTGTTAAAAACTAACAATCTTGACCTATTTAAATGAATTTAAGTTTTTCATTTGAAATATAAAATCTTCTTAACTGTTTTCATTTTAAATTGTTAAGTTTCTTAATAAAGTTGAGTTTTAAAAGTTAAAGCTTTTTGAATTAGAATATGAGAGTAAGAATTAAAATTTGATTTAAAGATGTACAGTCTGAAGTAAATAATGAGCTTGACTCATTAATTGTCAAACTTTTAAACCGATACTATTTAATATGCATATTTATTGCTTTATTTGAAGTTGAGCATATTATAATCATGCATGCATTGGTAATACATGAGTTATTTATAGTCGTAATGTCGTAACATGTTGCACCTACTCATATACTCATTAATTTTATGTGCTGATCCCATACTTTCTATATTACTGTAAATCCCCATGCAGGTCCTTCTAGCCTTCTAGACGCTCGTGGTTGATTGGATTTGCACTCGTACAGACTTAAATATTGGTGACTCCTTATTTTTTTGAGGTCAAGTTGATTGAGTTCTTTTATTTTTCTATTTTGAGTAGAGCTGGTCTGATAGAGATGTTTTTTATTTTATTAATCTTAGCTTGGGATATTGTCCTGGCATTTAAACATCTATTGTATAGTGGCTTTCCAACTAATGTCGAGTTAGAATTGAATGTTGAGTTTTGACTTATTGATTTACTTATGTATTGACAGATGTGAGGTTCACCACTGCTTATTCATTTTCTTTATGGCTTTCGATGAATGATATGATAAGATCTATGCATGGTCCAATTAGTTCATCCAAAGCTTCCAAGGCAACTTTGTGGCTAGAAATGGCGGTCTCTTCTGTGGGGTGACTCCAGGGTGTGACAACATATGAAAAAAAATTGATGTCTCATTGAAATATATCTATAAAAGTTTTGTTAAGAACGAGTAATATTGTGCAACCATGTAAACATTAAGTCTTAAATTATTGTTAGCAAGGTTATTTTATTTTTCCGTTAGATCATAACTTTTTTTTATTTTAAATGGATGTTAAAAGTATAAAAATGAATAAACTACAAGTTGTGTGCTATGTGAAAATGCAGTTTTTACTTTACATGCAAATCATTGTATGCTGGTGTTTTAAACCACAAAACATATGCTGCTAGAAGTAAAAAAAAATGACGTTAGAGTTTATGTTCATCTCTTTAGAGGTCCTGCAATAACCCTCAAGGTCATTTTTTTTATTTTCTGCATCTTTTACCATTTTTTCTTTTCTTGTATTTTCATTATGAAAAATTAAGCTTTATTTCATGGGTTTTTAAGGAATGGAAAGGATTTGGGAAATTCTTAGAGAGAATATTAGTTTTGAGTTTTAATGTGTGAAATGTTGAACTCTAGGGGTCATTTGAAGTTTGTGACCTCAAATCAAAAATACGTTAGTTTAATCAACTTTGAAATATGGATTTTAGTCTAGAAAGACCTTTGTTTTCTATTGTGGACCATTCATGTTGATTAGGGGTGGCTTAACGAGATAAAGTTGATTTTGAAGGAATGATTAACTTTGGTCAACATTCGTAGTTCGATTGCCTGGATTTGAAATTCGATGATTTTTTTCGAATTCAGATTGTTGTTTTGGTCTATTTATTTTCCATAGGTGTTAAGGGCATATAGGTCATTTTGGTGATTTTAGTAAACAATGGACCCTTAATGGATATCAGGTCAAGAAGATATTGGATTCATATTTTGATGGTTTTGTTAAGCCTAGAATGTCGAGTTTAGTTTATTTTCATATATGGTTTTTGTGCATGTGGTTTCAAGAAAATCCTGAGGGTCTGTTTTGAGAAAATAGTTTGTTGAAGTGCTTTGTATGAGAGTCAGTTTATCAGTAAAATGACCAATTTATCGATCATATACGATAAATTGACACTTTTGTCCCATTTATCAGCAATGTTCAATAAATCGACAATTTTGTCCCATTTATCAGCTATGACCGATAAATTGGCACATTTGACATATTTGTCTTTTATCAAATATAATTGGTATAAATAACACGAACTGCTCGAATTTCAAAACTCCAAAGTTATTTCCTTCAATATTTTTGAACATCAAAAGACGGATTTCAAATTTAAAATGTTCGGTAATGATTTCTAAGATCATTTCTTCAATTTTAACATGAATCTGACCTTGAAATTAATATTATGTAATGACCCTCTGGTTCATTTTTGTATTTTTCATTCCTTTCATGATTTCGTTGTGTTTAGAGTATCTTGGTAGCTTCCCCAGGTCATTTATGAATTTTTGGTATCGATTCTTTCTGGTATTTTGTAGCTTTATAATTTAATTCTCTTATAATTATAGCTTCTTCGAGTCTTCTTAAGCTTTTACATTATCGGATCACTTTTGTCAGTTTCATTGAGTCCAGAATATCGATTACATAAGGATATTTTATATTGGTTGTCGAAATTGAAATCCATTACTATTCTAGGTCTTTCAATTGTGGTGTTGTACCGCTAATTTAAACTATTCTAAATAATAATTATGTCCTTTTTTAAAAAATAAGATATATTTTTTGCATATTTGTAAAATATTGCCAAAGTTTATGAAATATTCTTTTGGAATATTCTAGTCTCATACCTTAAGATTTTAATACATAGTGGTATCAGAGCTCTAGGTTCACTGGTGTCTTTAGCTTTAGCAGCAAGTGTCTGGTAGAGTACCATGGATCAATACCTAGAGGTATGCTAAAGAGAAAATCTTAGGAAGGCTCTTTATCTTAGGAAGTCTTTTACTTTTTGACTCATTGCATGTGTTGTTTTGTCATTAGGTTTTTTATCATCTCATTCGGTTCTACTCTTTTTAGATGACTGGAGGAGGTCCTCGGTGGGCACTAATGAGGTCCTCATGTGCATTACCAGAGTTTTAGAGTATAGACCGGGTATAGAGGGACTACCTCAGCAACCATAGAGTAGGGAGTCAGTCAGGATCCAAAAAGAAACACTATTACAGCTATCCTTCGGAGCGCTAGAGTGAAAACGTTATTACTAATGGATGATTCAAGGGAAAGAGTCACTAACAGACTAGTTTATTGGCTTCCAGCAAAGGTTTTCGTCTATCTAGACATACTTCTCCAGATTTCACAGGACGGTTAGGCGTATCCCCGTACTTTCTCACACGAGGTATAGTAGAGTGATGAGATTCTTTAGAGGATTGGTTTTTCTGCTCCATTCAATGATAGAGCAATTAGTGGCAGCAGGACACACACTCGGACAAGTTTTTAAACAATTGATGGCCTTGGGAAGGCCTTGATTTTTGTCCTTGGTTGTTCGTGGCCTTAAGTTATGTCGCACCTGGTTTGTGATTCTATTGGATTAGTTGGGTGTTTTCTTTTAGCCTAGGGGCTGCTTGTGATTCCTTATTATATTGTGGTTCCTATGATCCCAAGGATGAGTTCTCTTCACTTAGGTGGTCCTTACTGTATCTTTAGCTAAGATTTGAGCGCCTTTTTCATATCTACCCTGGGTATTTGACATTGTTCGTAGGGTAATTTTAATTAGTCGTGTATGAGAGGAAACCTTTTAGTGGAGGATCCTAGTGGTAGTTTGGGTTTCTTTTTTAGTTTAGCCGATATGTGTTGTGAAATTTTTGTTTTAGGCCTTATATTGATAGATGGTTTTAGTGATGAGTCATACATAGATAGGTTATTCTATTCGTCCTAGGTTTGAGATTGTTGTATCCTGATGGTACCTTAGTCGTGCCTTGTATACCTTGGTAGATTAATAGGGCCTTTAGGACTTGCTGATTGAGATTTCTATTGCTCAGATCAGGAGGTTAGCTCCTCAAGAGTAATCCATAGCCTTGTGTTTTTAATGTTTTCCTCCTTTCTTTCAGGAAGATGCCTTGTTATTATATGGTGGTATTTTTCGACCACGAACTGTTTGGTGGCTCTAGTTTGTAATCTATTTTATCTATGACTTCCATTGGTCTGTCATCGAGAACCAATGTAGTTGACTCTTGTGATAGAATTGATTGCTCTTTTTATTTGATTTCCTCAGTTCTTGTTTGGTTACAAAGAGCTATCTTCTCCCTTCGTGTAATGACCGTCGGGTCTATTTATGTAATTCTCGTGATTTCCTTGTTTTTAGAGCATTTAAACAATAGCCTCAAGTTGTTTGTGACTTACTACGATCAATAGGTTGGTTACCTGGGTGTTTTCTTATTCGAATCCTTCATATATGGCTTCTTCAGTGTGCACTTGGCTTATATGAGGCTGAATCTTTCTTTCCTCAATTCCATTATGTTCGGAATGTTGATAAAATAAAATTTTCATATATGTGTTGTTGAAATTGGACTCTGTTTCCATTTCGAGCCTGTTTTAGATCTTTTTGGAATTTAAGTTCCAACTCTTAAGCGCGACCATGCTAAAGTAATGCGATCGCACTTTATAACCAAGAACCACCCTCAGTGCGATAATGGAATGGCATGCCTTGATATATATAAGGCAATTTCTAGCAGTTTTCTTCATTTTATCTTTGAATTTTCTACTAAAATCTCGTACATTGTATAGCCTGATTGATATTTTTGGAGTTTTTTGTTTCTAATCTATAGAACCGTGTGGTGGTGGTTCTACGAGAATTTCTACTGGGTAATTCATCATATCATTATTACATAAACTTTTCAAGCTTATATCTTCAATTCCTACTGTTAATCTAAGCCCTATTTACTTTGTACCGCAGGAGGTCAAATTAAAATTGGGACCTCACAAAAGTGAAAGACCTTGCAAATATTAATGTAACAACATCCTCTACACACCTCCGTTGTGCCCAAGTGCATGGAATATCTTGTATACTATGCCTCATAAGGAATTTTCCAAATCAAATAATCAACTCTCGAACTACAATGACTAATGTCTATCCATAATTTACAATAAAAAACTAAAAAACCCTACTTGAGAGACCCCTAATTTGATGGGATCCTTGGGTATAATCGACTAACAGCATCAAGAAAAGGCAACTCACACTAACTGGCAATCAACAACATCAAGTACCACAAATATTGGCTGACTTTTCCTATAAAGCCAACCATACTCTTGTCCTGGAGATAAAATTATGGTAACTTCTGAACTTCAATCATCAAAATCAACATATCAACCATAAATTAACGGAGAATCGACCTGAAAAGACATCTGAAACACAAGGAAATGATCACCACAAGGTTCTCTAGAATACTACCCTCACACTGATAGTAATTCAAAAATCACCACTGTAAGCTCAACTGCCATCGTCTTATAACAACACAGTGTAATAAACCAAGTCATCGCATCGCCCAAAAGCCAAATGACTGAAACTAGTGATCATCACAAACTGTGAAAAGGTATAAACTCTAACTACTCATAATCTTTTAACTTTAAGTTCCCCTACCTCAGAATCTGAAAGCTTTCGTACTTCCACACAAATAAAATCACAAAACAGATCATAACTCGAAATAAACCAATCACTGGTCAAAACATAGGAAATCACCACAGTAACCATATCCATATCCACTCACAAGGATCAAGCTTACACAGCTGTATCAACTCACTAAGACTGAAAATTCCTCATATAACCTGATATAAGAAATCCTTTAGGATACCAAAACTTCGATCCACCACTTAAAGAGAGAAATATAGTTGTATACTTGTGGGTAAAAGGACCAACTACAAGCAACCACAACTGAGGGAACCTAAGAGATAATAGTCAACCCCATTTAAACTTTACATGGGTGAGTAAAATGGGTAACTCTGTGACAAAAAATAAAGAATCGAAGGAAATGAACAAAAGGAGGGATTTATTTGCTCGCAAAAAAAAAAAAGCTCACTCTTTCCCTCTAGAATAAAACAATGGAAGTCATGAATAACGTAGGTCACAATCTAGAGCTACTGAATACCTCGAGGTAGGGAAAAATCACTATAGGGTAACGGGGCATCTATTCGCAATAATGAAGAAACTGCAGACCAGCAATGATAATAAGAACCCTTGATGGACTAGATGCATGACCTGAACGTAAGAAAAATCTTACTTTTTAAGGCCATAAGGACCCTTATCAACCTCTCGAGATAGACTGGTAATGACAAAGGTATAATCACAGTAGAATAATATCGTATCATAGAAAAATAGGGTAACCTACCCATGACGATAAAGTTGCTAAGGCTACCTATCAACAAATGGTCCAACTCCATTATCCCATAACATTAATAGGATATACTAGAGACACAACTCAAATCGCTCACTGGGATCCATCACTACAAAGCTCCACCCTTATACAAGAGAAATAAAGTGATCCTACAAACAACAACCACCTCGCGGAATAGGTCATTGTGAGAGTTCTTAGTTCTCAACTAGAATATAGTAAGGCCTACAATACAATGAAAATTAGTTGTTGAATCACAAACCACAACCCGACAATGAATCACCGGTATCTCCCTAGGCTAACAGACAAGGCTCAGTTCTCAAAACAAAACACTAACCAAGTGTCACAAAATAATTATATAAAAAAGGTCAACAATATAAAAGTCTAATGATGAGGCATAACCCTAGTTGAAAATACTACATCAATAGGGATAAAGTCACTCAGCTAACGCAAATAGAGAAAGAAAGAAATAAGTCATAATCATACCTAATTAACACATAATCCAACTAGGTAGGGAGTAAAATAAAGCCAAGGCGTATCTTGAGCTTAAAACTAGCTCACCTGAAAACCTTGGCCCATGTGTACAATGAAAAAGGGAAAAAGATGCTAGAAGATTCTATAGTCTAGCCTGAGTAAGGCACTCCATGGCCCAAGTATTAGTCCCCCTCGAAAAGAATACAAGAAATACTAATACCACCATTCATACTATTTGGCTATCAAAGTGAGGATACAATCACTGTCGACTACATGGCCCGACTCGTAAACACCTTATGGTCCAGCAGCCTGGCTTACCATACTCGTAACAACAAAGTCCTGCTCATAATAGAACCACACTACACTACTCTTTCCATTGCGGCCCTAGGAACTTGGAGATACACCCCTAATGGGCTGATTACTCTTAGTACCCGGGCCTTTGACGGATGATCGAGAAAAGATCCAAACTGATTGACTGGTGTAGCCCAACTGAATCTACTGTTTCCACTTAAATCATTGTCTATCATATTATTTACTCATAATCATATATCATGGAAACTAGTTTGAGAACTCAAAGGATGAGATGGATTGGCTGGACCAAAACTCTTATTACTCTGCCTTGGCTGCTATAGCAAAAAACCAATGAGAATGGGGCAATTAGTGGCTACATGTCCGAACCCACCCCATAGGTCTCACAGTAAGTCTCTTCAAGGGCGTATTGCCCAAAGATCTAACCAACGATAATTCCTACTACTACCAAGTCCTCTACTATCAATCATATAGACAACTGGTCCTCTGAAGAAAACCAACATCCTACCATATAGCATACTCTGAATGGATATGTCTAATCATTCCTTCAAATGATGTTTCATAGTCCTAACAGCGAAGGGCCCCTTCTAGAAACCAATAGAACTCATCCTCAACCAATTTTCCTCTCAAGGAACTTGTTGGTACTTTATAATGAACTTTGACATTACGTGGAGATGACATGTCAATAACCCCCTTTATAGACCAAGTGGCTCCCAATCTCTATATCTAATGATGTAGTCTTCTGGCGCTCGATTCTTATTTTGAATTTAGGAATGTGTATGGATATATTCCTTGTGCCCACTGAGGGACTCTTCATAGCTTTCAAGAAAGAGTAGGACCGAATAGAGTGGTAGGAAACCTAATGAACATAAAACACATTTAAGAAGTTAATAAGCTGAGTCTTTCCTAAGGAGATTCATGTATCCTCCTGAAGATAGGATGCGACATCTATGTAATGATCCATGGAACTCTACCAAACACTTACCCCTCCATCTATTGATACTATTGAACCTAAATCTCGAATACAACTCTATCACGACTAAAAATTTAGTTGTGATAGAGTCTACATTTTACCAATAGAGAAGCGTAACCCCAGCCTAGAGCAAGTGGCGATGGGCTGGTTCCAAGTACCCACCATAAAATGGAAAGAAGAAGAAGAGAAGGAATAGAAATAGAACACAAAAAACACAATTGGAAATGACTCCCCCAGAACCTGGTATTGTGGTTCTAGAGCATCTATACACAGAACGGTAAAAGTAAAACCCACAACGGGTGAAAAACTACAAAATAGCTATCAAGACTCCAAGTAAAACAGTTGTAGAGGTAGAAGGAAGACTTTCTAGCATGAACGCCAAATACTCACCATATCTCTTGAACAACACAAAGCTAGTCCGTATAATAGTTCCACCTTGATAACTCATAAAAAACCTATTTTAGGAAAAGATGTAGAAGTGTAGTATGAATACAAAAAACAAGCAGCAACCTAGTGGGCATTATAGGACAATTGGGAAAAGTAAGTATAGGCAACGTAAAGGAAATCAAAAAAAAAAAAAAAAAAAAGAAAAAAAAAAAGAAGGCAATAACACATGATGTATGAAAGAAAGGGCAACTAGAAGGACTGGTAGTGAGTATAGTGAAGGGTCAGCTATCCATGTATGTAGTATCGACTAACAAGTATAAAGAAAAGACATGTACACATACCTAGAAGATCATGACTAGACGTGACACGTACCTGGAGATACAACGTAACCAATATAAGAAAGGACCAACTAGTGAGTACAAAACCATCAACCAACTAAGCTAAAAGCAATTACTACAAGTTAACAAATTGTACCTACAAGAGACAGAAAGAAATAAACAAAGACTACTAGAAAAAAAAAAAAAACCTACCGGCCCATTCCACTGGTAGGTATAATCAGGGAACCAAATAACTCAATAGGTAGTCCCCTGTAAGTATTTTGGGGTACAAATCAACGCGTAAGGATGTAATAAAAAAGGGTGTTGAAAGGTAAATAATGCACGTACACACCCTCCCCAGTGAATGACTCTATAGGGATCAAAACCACAAAAGCTTCCCCTCATACTTACCCAACCTACCCCACTATAACCCTCCCCCGCCCATGCAATATACCCCAAACATGGAGAACCAGGTCAGAGACCGTCGATAGATCCAATCCTCCTTACAAAATCGTCATAAAATCCAATCGGTGTCATAGTCATCAGATCCAAAAAGGCAGAAACTCGGGCTTAGCTTGTATATCATATCTTAGTGGAATAAAAGTCTGGCCGTCTAGGACAAAATCTAAATCTCAGTAATACCAAACTTTCGTCTTATAGGCTACATCTATAAATAATGATTGAAGTGAAAAAATTACCTCTAGTAATGTGATAAAATTCCTCTGTACTGCTCATGAGCACATCCATGGTTGATAAAAGTATAAATATATAAAACTAGTTTCCAGTTATTACTCTTTCAAAATCAAGTTTCCTTTTAAAACATTTAATGCATGCCAATCCTTAGTCACAAGTTGTATCCTCCCCTAGACCAACTATGCCCCCTATCCAATAGTAATAATGCAAACAATGTCACAACTACCCAAAGAGAGCCTGATAAGGGCTAATCGTAGACCCATAAATTGAAAGACACATATTTATCATAGCTCAATCCAAAAAAACTCACTCCAAGGATTGCACCGAGCTATGGCATGATGTCAATGCATAAGACTACTAACTACTCAGCAATCCTATATTCGACTAGGTATAATGTCATCACATGAGGCAGCCAACTATCCATCATGACTATACCTAGATATGTACAATGTAATCACATAGGGCTACTAACTAACTAAAGAAGGCACACTTGGTTACCTATGGCCCCAACGGGGCCATACCTATCCTTATCACATATAATATCTTAGATAGAACATAGAATAATCATCCTAACTAGATCAGCTCTAATGATTCCATCCCAAATCCAGGGGTAGCTACTAAGATTTAATCATTAGTATAATCCCCTCCTCAACCTCACTAAGGTCCAAAGTCAGCATACAACAATACGCATCAAAGGTTTCATTCCTAACCTAACCATAAAAAATTCCAAAGTCAGTATTAAACAAGTGGGTAGAGCATTATAACCCTAGGGTAAGTATTTAATCTACAAGAAATTTAGGTAGGCCATAGATCGGAAGATAAACATATCGGGTCTCGACAAATAATCCCATCTCTGAGATGGATATTTACCATGCATATACTACACTAATAAGCAATCTGAACAATGTAAACTGTAGCCTAATTGGATTTCGGTGATTTCCTCGAGAAGCATTCCAAAATATAAAAAAAATCTTGTACGAAGCTCGAAATAACACGGGGCTAGAAAAAACATAACCCATGTGTCAACATGAGTTAGACAAGACCCGTATTTTTATTCAAAAAGGTGGGTCAAAATCCAAGCTACAAACAACTAATACATCATAGAGTACAAAATAGGGCTCGATTTAACAATAGGAATTGAAGATATAAGCTAGAAAGTCTATGTAATATAGAAAAAGAACCCATTAGAATTGATCATAGAACAAACGTAATGGGTTTATATTGATTAAATCTCTAAGAAGGACCCTCAAAGGAGCTTAGTGGAGCTCCAAAGATCAGTATCAATGGAGGAAATTATATGAAAATGTGTAAAAGTTTTGAGAAGAAGCTTTATATAGAAAAACCATCGAATGACTGATAAATCGGCCACAACCCCTTTTCTGATAGCTTTTTTAAAAATGTTTTAAAAGCACTGGGGATTGAAATGTAGTCCAATTTCAGCAATCCGTATACGTGATCTTCATATAAATGATATTTTGGAATCAGTGAAATCGATGAAAAGGAGATTTAGGATCATTTAATCTATGTGTCCCGAAGAAGGTATAATTATAAGGTAATAAAGCTATAAACCTTTTATGGAACTAATCTACAGGTCCCATCATGTCATAAACGACTTGAGGCAATTACAATAATGCTTTAATGCATAGCAATTGCAAGAATCAATAAAATGGCCCAAGGGCTATTACAAGTTATTAAATGGTAAAATATTTCCAAATAGTTGCAAGTGGTGTTTGCTTTGATTCGAGGTCATAAGGGAATCCTACAGAAAATTTAAGTTCAAAGTATTTCTACCATTGTAGTTTAAATTACTATTTCATGCATTTGTAAATATCGACTATATCTACTAATCTATGAGTATTTATGTAAATTATAACCTATGAAAATAAATTTCTATTCGTCTAATTTCAAATTCAATAAACTTCTCGTCAATCGAGTCCAGGATAGAAATTTATGGTTGTTTTAGTTGAGCATTATCAAGTAGTAACGGATCGTTTGACGAACTGTGGAAAATTATGTTACTACTTTATCCTATTTTTATGGGGTATTTTGGACATCCCCACTCTTTAAAATCAATACATAGTTTATTTGGCTTCCCTTGTGGTGGTTATAAATAGCCAAACCCTATATTCTCTATTCACTATATAATAATTAAATTAAGGCATGTTTTTCTCAAAATTCACTCAAGAATAAGTGTAGGGTTTCTCTCGTTTTCCTCCAACATATATATATATATATATATTCATTCCATGTATTCTTAGCTATTCCCAATCATTAGCTATAATTTCAAATAAGATTCCACCCTAAAATTCATGAATTTTCCAAAAAGTAAATCAAGTTTTCCAAGAACTCAAATCTTGGAATGTCAAGAACTTAAGGTTTCTCTCCAAAGTTAAGGGTAAACCACCTCACCAATTTCAAGCATAGCAAAGGATTGATTTCAGTACTTGGGCTTTTAACAAGGACTACTTTCATTCTTGTACCCCAAAACCCTATTCTAAATAATATTTTTAAGATGCAGAAACATGTTAGGATTCTTATTTAATTCTACAAACTATGATTTCGTGAAGTGATTATTTACTTGAAGTTTTTGAGTTAGAATTATAAAGTTCACATGATGATTATTCCATTATGAAAGTCCTTATGAGTTAGCATTTTTTTCAAAATTGAAGTAATATAATGAAAGAAGCTTTGTGGTAAGAATTGAGCATTATTTTTATGGTTTATTCTTGAACTTGAATTAAGAATTGAAGTTTCATAATTGCATGAATTTTTTCATAATTTTTTGTATGAATGTGAAGCATGTCTAAATTGACTATTTTTTTTTTAATTTAGACTATTTGAAGGAAGCTTTTAAAGTGTGAATTACATAACGATTTGAAGTTTATCCTTGAAACTTAATATAATAATTGAAGTTCCATAATTGTCTATTTATGAGTTAGTATGATTTTGAAAGAGGAGGTGACAGATGAAAGAAGTCCTGAAGCATGAATTTTACTATTATTTTCAAAAGTTTGTTTTAATACTTCCAATGAATGTTTGAAGTGTCAAGATAGATGATTTTTACATGGTTTTAAATCCATTAATAAAGCATGTTTAAATTGAATACTTTTAGCTAATTAAGACAAATTGAAGTGATGCGTTCATGTTTTTTTAGCTTAATAAGATGAAATATTTAGATGAGTCTAATTTGACTAAACTTGCCTATTTTGGATAAATTGAGAGTTGTAGCCGAAAGAGCCCGGGAAGGGTTAGTGGTTCATCATAGAATATACATTATTTGTGAAGATTGAGAAAGTTAAAGATATTAATTATACTTTTATGGGAGGAGTACTGACACCGAGCATGACCACAGGCCCTTATAGCCAAACCTTCATAGCCTAATGTAGGGATTATTATTTTGGCCTAGTAAGTGTGCATGTATTCTAGTTGGATTTACTAGAGTGAGTGTTCTTTAACTTAGGAAAGGTTTGGAACCCTTAATGTTTTAAAGAAAGAAAGAGAAAGAATTTTTTTAAATGAGTCTCTATCACTTGTTAATAACTAATAATTTAAGAGTTTAATATTTTAACTATTTTTACTATAAATTTTTAAGTGGTTAATGGATCTGAGTTTTTAAAGTTGAATGTTTTTGAATTAGAATTTAAGAGTTTCAATTAAAAATTAATTTAAAGTTGGTGAGTATGATGTAATCAATGAGCTTGAAGGTAAACTTTTTATTTGATACTATATAAAAATGCATATTTACTGCTTTATTGAAGTTGAGCATATTATAATTTTTCATGTTTTTCATAGCCATGATATAGTTATGTTCAAATGTCCTAGGTTTTCTGAAAGCTAGTGTTAGGTAGAGTGACTTTTATGGGTATGAAACGTGTTACACTTATAATTGATAGGCTGCTGAGCATTTAGGAAAGTTTCTCTTTGTTCAAACTCTTAAATCATTTTGTGTAGTTAAACTCCGAGAAATATTTTATGACTTTTATTGTACACATATTTAATTAGGCCATCAGCAAGAGCACTAGTTAGAAGAGTAGCCATCCAGTTAGTATAAGAGCTGGGCTAAATTAAATTAGGCCCCTCAGTCTTCAACTGTCCTTCAAATTTAGCCCTAGCCCCAATTCTTGTTTGCTGGTGAATTATGTTATTCATTGGGGAGTAGTAGTAGTAGTAGTAGTAGTAGAGGAGGTTAGTTTTGTGGTGGACACTAGAGGGGTACTATATATAGTATGTTGTGGTAGAATGATCTTAGAACTAGAATGGTAAAGATAGAAGAGTAGAAGTCAGGGTGGGGCGTAGTTGTTGACCAGAGTCTTAAGTTAGATGTCATGAGCTTATTTGGGAGTAGTGTATAATACTTCATGATGTGTTGGTGGACGAGTAATACGTTAATATTGGTTGCGTGTTAGTCTGGGAAGGAAAAGATGTTAGGGTTTACATAGACTTTGATTGTGCGGTGGTTGAGTTTGGTAAGGTTTTATTTAGGTTTTAATCTGTGTAGGGAGGATGGTTGAGATTAAATGTGTTGTTGTTGATTCTCATAAGGCTAGCATTACCAAAGATTTAGTTATAAGTTCGAGTAGTGATGAGAAGTTGCATTGTATATGTGTAGTATTGAATAGTAGGCTTGAACTCTAAATGGGTACTCTGGTGTGGATTATAATAGTGTGAGTGAATAAAAGAATTAAAACATGTGATGCTTGTATGCTGGATAAAGTATTGACTTTTGACTATTATCCTTAGAGGAATGAGGGAAAGTTAAGAAGTTAGCTCATAGAGGAGCCCTAGAAAGAATCTAAGTGTGAACAATTATAGTCCTTAAATAGAAATTTAGCATTCATATGTATAGTGAGTGTTTTACCCAGTGGAACAGTAAGTTGTATATCAGTATAGAGAAGATGTCTCGGTATATATTAATTTAGCATTCATATGTATAGATCATGACCACGCCTGGTTTTGAGAATGATAAGAAATTTCTTCAAATAGACCGAAAGTGTCACGACCCGACTTCTCGGAGTCATGATGGCACCTACTATCCACCCAGTAGGAGAACAAAACCCTGTAGT
>JBDJHY010642241.1:0-16151 GCA_039654485.1 Withania somnifera | reverse complement strand
ATTTAGCTACGAGACATTTAGAGGCATTGTTCTATAAGGATTCTTTCATTCAAGTTTTAGTGGCTTTTACACATGAGACTGAGTAGTTGAGAATGGAGTTTGCATTTATTCATTGATATTATTTATTAACTATTGTGAGGTATCAATTATAGTTATGTTTTCATTGAAGTTGCTTTACTGATTGATGTGAATCAATCTATTGCATGATCCAAGGTTTTTCCAGGAATTCTAAGGCAATTTAATGGCTAAGGATTTCGGCTACTCCTAGTCAGTGACTATAGGTCATGGAAAACTTGGTGTTAGAGAATTAGGTTCATTCTGTTCTAGGTTATATCTTAAGGCCAACGTTATACTGAATATCCATTGTGGGTGTGAATGCAACACATCTATGATTGAGAGAATACTGAATATTTTAGGAAATATTTCGTTTTATTGATTTTTTATTTCGTTCTTTAGAGATTAACTCCAAGATACTCTTTTCTAACTCATGCTTTATATGTTTTAGATTATGCCTCCATGTATATAGCTAGAATATCAGGCCAGAGGTTGAGGTCAGTAGAACCAAGCTTTACCTGTTCCAGAGCCTCCGTAGCCATACAACATCACCAATGCAGAGTCTAGAAACATGATGCACTTAATAAATTACTAAGTGGTTGCATCGGCCCAGCAGCTAGATTAGGTTCCTAATGTTCATACAATAGTTTTAAATACTAGATTAGTGAGGGTGAGGGAGTTGTTGAGGTTGATTCCTCTAGAGTTTTGTGGTTTATGAATTGGGGATAATCCAGAGAACTTCATTATGCAGGTTCATTGGTTTTGTAATGTGATGAAAATGTTGGATGTTGATAGGGTAGACTTGGTAGCTTATCATCTATTGAATGTTTCCTTGTCTTGGGGTGATTTACGAAGGAAGAATAGGGAGTAGGAAATTCTCCACCTTCTTGGGATGTATTTGAGGAAGTGATCATGGATTGATCTTTCCTAGAGAGAAGAGGCAAGTGATTGTGAAAGAGTTTTTGAGTATGGAGTAGTGACTTTATAATGGTCTCTGAATATAGCATAAAGTTCACTAAGTTGATAACGTATGTTTTGAAGATTTTTATGGATATGATCAACCATATGGACATGTTCATGTCTAGCCTTTCTCCTTACTTAATTCATGTGGGGATGGCGGCTATGTTGAGTACCAAATGGATATAGGTAGACTGATGGTGCATCTTGTGCAGATTGAGAAGGACAAAGCCAAGTGGAGAGAAACCAGCAGATTAAGAGAGCTTAGACTAGTCTTTCTGGATCTATTCAATCTAAGGAAAATGGTTTTAGACAGCTGCAACATCAAATTTTTAGGGGAACAACCCTGCCTTCATTCAGTTCCCCTTAGTAGAACTTCAGGCCTCTGAAGAATTAGCAGAATAGGTTAGCTCAGTTAGTTTAGCAAATTGTTCTCCCTTGGGTGGAAAGTGTTGTAAGATCCATTAGGTTAATGAAAATCTTGAAAGAATGGTTGTTTTGGAAGTGGCCAGTTTGGTCACAGTATTCGAGATTGTCATTCAAGGATTTTCTATCTGTGGTGGTTATTGGGGATAAACAAATATAATATTCCATAGTAAGATAGGGTGGTGCTAGACCAAAGGGTGTTCCTCTACTAGCAATCCCAAAAACATTCAAGCCTCGGTAGGGTGCTGCTTCTTCAATCAGTGGTGGCTAACGCCAAAACTATTTTCTTGCTTTAGGGTCCTAAAAGAATCAGGAGCAGTTGGTTAATATGGTGATAGATATGCTGAGAGGTTTTGATGTGGATGTGTATGCCATGTTAGACCATAGAGCTAATTTGTCATTTATATCCCTTTATTTTTCTAGAGATCTTGGAATGAGTCTTTGAGGTCTTACAATTCATTCTTATTTAAATGAATGACAACAACACTGCAAAAGTCTTGTGTGAAATATTTAAGTAATTCATTATAACTGAATAGTGAATGATACAAGCACGGTTGGAAACCACTCTTCAAGACTTTTCAAAAGGAGGCAAGTTAAGAACTTGAAGATTCATTAACATTTGGACAACTTGTGGAATAAAATCTGAGGCCAAAGAAGCTTAAAAATTAGAGCAAAGTGGACGATCCAAGGAGTAAAGTGGATGGCCCAATGAGAAAAGTGGACGGCCAAAGATCCCATGAAATAATAAAAGGTTCTTGAATAAAAGAAGTTGTCCAAATCCTACTAAAACTAGGATTTCAGTTTGTCCAATTCTACTCAAATTGTGAAGTGAAGTCCTACTCACTTTAGGAGACCCGATTCTTCTCAAATAAGAAGAATATTTTTTTTTCAAAATAGGAGAGGATGGGGCATCCATAAGGTGGTACAAGTTTCCTAGATTTATTCCAATTGTACTCAAATTAGATAAAGGAAAACTTTTCCAAATCCTATTGATGTTGGGCCTTGTTTGGAGTGGCCAACCACCTCTATAAATAGGGGGTTTATTTCAATTTTAGATAAATATTTTGATGTAAACAAGCCATAGGCCTAAATTTATCTTATAGGTACTATAGTTCATAGTTTGTGCTTAGTTGAGTGATAAGGGATGGATTTATTTAGTTGCTACTTTAACTTCTTCTTTTTTCAATTTACTAAAAGGCACTTTTGTTTAAGGATTAACGTTTTTTACTTGATTAGTTGAATTGGTTTCTTGATCTTCTTTATTGGTTCAATTGGGAGGCGAGGGTATAAAGTCCCTTGTTGCTCATAAACCGTTAAATTGTTCAAGCTTCTGCATAACTTTCTCATTTGTTTCTTTCTCACTCAATCTTTTGTTGTGATTCCTAACTTGAATCTCATCTTTGGTATTAGAGAACAATCAGATTGTATCATTTGGAATCAGATCTTTTCTAGTAATTCGTTGCGTTGAATTACAATCCTTTGTTCATAAATTTAAAAGATTAAAAAAAAGGAAAATAAAGAAAGAAGAATTTTGTGATCTATTCAAGTGTTTTTATCCATAGCAATATATGTGTATGGATGAAATTTTAGGGTGATTTGGAAGTTATCTGATCATAGTTGAATTTTGGAAAGTTTGAAGGTTCTTGGTGTTCTTGAGGATCTTCAAATATTTTTGAAAAAGAAGTTGTTGAAAGGTGTTCTTTGTTCCAAAAGAAGGTAGTAATTGGATTGAAAAAAGTGTTAAAGTGGCTTATAAATATGGGTAGGGCCGAAATTCAAGGCATAGATCTACTTCTACTCAATTTGGGTAACTTGGTCTCAAAGTCATTCCTAATTTTGGTCAACCCTTCTAGAACAATGGGGGGCACGAAATTACCTATTAGTTTTTCTCCAAGTTACTCAAATTTGGTCAACTCTTACCCTTATAATCATCTGCTACTTTGTCTCAAAGTCACAACAAGTTGGTCAACTTCTAGAACATCTACTACTTTGTCCCAAAGTCAATAAAAATTAGGTCAACTTCTAGAAAAAATAAAAGGGCTGGTGGTGGCAGAACTTTCTCCTTTCTTTTACTCAAATTTGATCACTTTTTAGACCTTGTAGATTACTTCAATTATTTGGTTTAATTTCATTCTCATTATTTATAATAACTAGTTCTCAACTAGTAATTGATCTACTTAGTTGCTAAATGGTATTTAGTGTTCATTTTCTTTCGTACATTTTGTTTTGTTATTTTATTTGATTTTCATATTCATAGTTACTTTGTTGATTTTATTCCGTTTATTATTTTATTAATCCATTGTTTGAGTCAAAAAAATTCATTCCTCCCTAAAGTATAAGCATCATTGTGAAGTGATTGGTCAAGTTAGTTCTTTAGAAACTTTGGTAGAGCGCCTTTAGTTACACTGAGTGCATTACTATAAGAAAGTGAGGAGGTTTTTCATACTAACTTGTTTATTGAGTCTTTTTGGTACAATAAGGGTATAAAGGTAAAAATGCATCAATGGAATTATATTATGATTATGGTGACATCAGTGGCTATACTTGTACTAATAATGAACATATGGATGGAGAAAAATTTACTAATATAATGAGAAGTTCTATGAAGTCCGTGATGGTTCTTATAGTTATCATGAGGATTATGGTTCTTATGGTTCCTATGGTTGTGGGGATGAAATTCAAAAATATAGAAGTAGGTGGAGCCAAAGAAGGGGAGCGTATGCAAGAGGGGAAGTACCTTTTCCCAAACTAAGATAATCCCAAACTTACCAAAGCATCACCTACCACATGAAAAATTTTCCAACCCAATTCCCACAAGACCCATGGTATCCACCACAAGAATATCATCCTTCTAGGAAAAACTAACTACTTCCACAAAATACACCACTTGCATATTGGCATTAGTCCTACAAAGTTCCTAACCAAAACTACTAAAACCCAAAATTTTGATTATATGGAATATCAAAAGGTTATAGAGGAGATAGGATTAGGGAGGATAAGGCAGAATTGATTTTGGAGGTAAAGATTTTATGCACGGATTGTGAGAAGCTATCCCAATTGTGGGATCAAATAACTGCCAATAGGCAAAGTTTGGTTGAAGAGTTGCAAAGACTAATGAAGAATCCTTGTAAGGAGTCTCCTCTTGAACTAAAAAGGATGCACCATGTGTATTTGAAATTAAGAAGGTGATCGTAGAAACTTAATCCTCCCCTCCTAGTACAACGAAATGGAGGCTTGATGATAAGGGACCATCCAATCCTTCACCGGAATCCTTTGCACTTGTCCTAACTCTATTGAAATTGAAAGACAAAAGATTGAGAGGATTAAGGGAGTGATATGTGACAACTCTAGAGTGGAAAAAGGAGAGGTTCTGAGGAGTGACATGTGTGAGTTATCACAAGCTTACACTAACTTTTCTTCTTTGTATATTTGTTGATATTCTTATATAGGTATTCTCGAAAACAAGCAAAATGGAGATCCTCATTTCATCGAGAACCATGAGTCACTTGAAAGATCAATAAAAGGTCAAGAGTTCTCCAAAGAAAATGGCCAAGACGAATAAAATTCTTATTTGTTTGCTTAAAGGTATGGTAGTTAAGCTCAACACTCCGAGTAGTGTAACGAGCATGATGTTTACTATAGCGTGTGTGCTAGATCATCTTTTCTTGATAATTCTTTGTCTTGTGTTAATATGTCTTCTTTTTTTGGTGACCATGGTAGCCCTTTGTTTCTTGACGAGGATGTCAATATCGTGAGTTCATGAACAGTAGTTGATCCTCTAGATGATTCGATTGACTTGTTTAAACTCGATTTGTGTCCACTAGTGTTAGCACTTGTGACTTGAATGGGTCCTCGCCATGTGTCAACATTGATGGCTCTTTGAATAATATAGGTCATGTATCGTGTCATAGTGTTAAAACAATAGTTTATCTTATTTATGACCGAGTTCAATCTTCTGGTAAGATCAATTTGAGTCCACCTAATGTCCATAATAGTGCTTTAGACAAACATACATTATCTTGTAGTTGGTATGAACCTTTGGGTGAAGAGTATGATAACATGCTTGAATATTTAAAGAACCCGAATGCTAATTACCTTGATGTTAATGTGATTAATTATGATTCCTTTTATGATACACCACCTATATTTGATAAGTATGATAATGAATTTCTTTATTCATGTGTAGGCTTGAGTTTTGATTCAATTGATGATAATAGTGGATTGTGTCAAATTAGGAGTCCTCGTCTTTAGAATATTGGTTCTAAGCTAGTTGGTTCAAAATGTGAAAATATTGTACTTAAGTCTTTTGAGTTTAAAATAACCAACAAATGTATTTTATTTTTTTGATGGTCAACTTAAAGATGAAAATGACCCACTACATGAGGGATTAGATAAAATGCTTAATGAGCCTCATGGTAGTGAAAGAGTTACTATTGTTGATCTTGAGGATAGTCATGTTGATCCTTATTCCTTGACTTATGATTTCCTTTCTAATTCTTATTAAACGACTAATGAATTTGAGTATGATTTCATGGATAATATTCTATTTGATGATTGCATGGCTATGGAAGATGTATCTTGGGGGGGTATCTTGTAGTGTTGGACATATAGCTTCCTTTGGAGACTATATATTGTTTAACAACCCATTATAAAAGGACAACACACTTTTCGATAATGGAACCCTTTCCTTGGGAAATAGTAGTACATTAATTAGAAAGGATAGTGTAAAAGAGAAAAGTGATTTGTTTGCCATAACTAATTATTCGTCATTGAGTGTTTCTTGTTTGAATCAAAGCCATGATGTACTTACACCCACTAGTGCTACTTCTTATGAGGCTGTCATATATGAAGTTCATTTAAGTGGTACCTTCTTATACTATCTATTTTGCATACGATGATAATTGTTTTGATGTGAAATGTATAACATATGCAAGTAAGGATGTCATTTGGGCAATTGGGTGTTCCTTTAACACATGTGTTGGTAAGTCTTTTCCATTTGACCCTGGTAATGATTGTAAAGGTAGAACTCTTTCTCTTTATCACTGTGATTATTTTCTTGAATCCTTAATAGTTTTGACAAGGGAAGAGTTATGAGTAGAAGCACTCTAATTGGGGTGAACCAACTAGGCTAACCAAATTATTTGCTACTTTACATTCTTATTTTCCAAAGACAGGTATGTATTTATGGCTTATACTTATTTTTGGACTTTCAAGGACCATGGAGGTAAATTCAATTCATCTTGAACTATCCTATAAGACTCATATTATCTCATGTAATGATTAGTTCATAATGCATTTAGAGATGTACTATGAGTGGATATGGATAGTTCTAGAGTTTGATTTAGGGGTACCTTGTTGCTTTTACCCGACACTAAGTAAGGTAAGAATCATATCTTTTTTAGGGCTAATGGATGGACTAAAGTACTAAATTGTAATAATCATATTGATGATGCATCTAGCCATGGGGGAGATTTTGTTCTTGACTTGAGGGAAGATATGAATTACTTGAAGACTTGTCTAATGCTTACGAGCAGCCAATTATCTCTTAATCTGGTTGGATATTCATTCCTTTTTAACATATTGATCCTTGGTTATATCATAAATGTGAGAAATCTATAATTCTTAATTCTAGTTATGCTTATTATCCTTATTATCACCCACCATTTGATGATTTTAGTGTTTTTCTTTTTCTAGTAAAGGCAATGTATTCATTCTGTTCCATGTTTTGAAGGTTTAGATTTGAGGACGAATCTTCTCAAGAAGGGGAGGATGATACGAGCACCATTGGCAACCACTCTTCAAAAGGAGGCAAGTTAAGGACTTGAAGATTTATTAACATTTGGACATCTTGTGGAATTAAATATGAAGACAAAAAAGCCAAAAAATTATAGCAAAGTGGATGGCCCAAGGATCAAAGTGGACAACCAAAGATCCCATGAAACAATGGAAGGTTTTGGAATGAAAAAAGTTTCCCCAATCCTACTCAAACTAGGATTTCAATTTGTCCAATTCTACTCAAATTAGGAAATCAAGTCCTACTCACTTTGGGAGACGCAATTCTACTCAAATAAGAAGAACAAATTATGTTCAAAATTGGAGAATATGGTGCATCCAGAAGGCGAAAGAAGCTTCCTAGATTTATTCCAATTGTACTCAAGTTAGATAAAGGAAAACTTGTTCAAATCCTACTATTGTTGGCACTTGTATGGGTTGGCAATCCTACTCTATAAATAGGGGATTTCTTTAGACCTTAGATAGAGATTTTGATGAATTAATAATACATAGGCATAAATTTAGCATATAGTTATAATAGTTCAGAGTTAATAGATTTGTTGAGTGACTAGAGGTGGATTCATTTAGTTACTACTTTAACTTCTTTTTTTCAATTTAATCAAAGGTATTTCTGTTTGAAGATTCACATTGTTTCATCAATTATTTGAATTTTTTTCTTGATCTTCTTTATTTGTTTAATTGGGAGGTGCGGGTATAAAGTCCGTTGTTTCCCATAAACCGTTAAATTGTTCAAGCTTTTGTATATATCTTTTTCATTTGTTTTGTTTCTTCCTCAATCTTGTGTTGTGATTCATAACTCGAATCTCATTATTTGGTATCAGAGCTTTGCTATTAATTCGTTCCATAGAATTAGAATTCTTGAATCATAAATAAAAAAAGATTAAAAAAGGGGAAAAAAGAAATGGAAAAAGAATTTCGTGATCTAATTAATTATTTTATCCATAGCACAATAAGTGTGTGGATGTAATTTTAGGTTGATTTGGAAGTCATGTGATCGTAGTTTAATTTTGAGAAATTTTAAGGTTCTTGGCGTTCTTGAGGATCTTCAAATATTATTGAAAGAGAAGTTGTTAAAAGGTGTTGTTTGTTCCAAAAGAAGATAGTAATTGAGTTGAAAAATTGTTAAAGTGGCCTATAAATATGAGTAAGAAAAAATTCAAGGGATAGATATAGTTCTACTCAATTTGGGTTACTTGGTCGCAATGACATTCCTAATTTTTTTTCAAACCTTCTAGAATAGGGTGGGGGGCACAAAATTACCTATTAATTTTTCTCCAATTTACTCAAATTCGGCGAACTATTTCCCTTATAATCATCTATTAATTTCTCAACTTCTAGAACATCTACTACTTTGTCCTAAAGTCACTAAAACTTTGGTCAACTTCTAGAACAAAAAGACAAGGGGTGGCCAAAATTTCTCCTTTCTTTTACTCAAATTTGATCACTTTTGATACCTTCTAGAAAAAGTAGGGGGGCCGGCCAAGGTTATCCTATTCTTACTCAATATTTTCAATTTAAACCTTCTAGAATAATCCTTAACACTTAATTATTCTCTTCTTTAACACAAATCACTTTTTATTTATTTATTTCAATTATGTAGTTTTATTTTATTCTCATTATTTATAATAGCTAGTTCTCAACTAGTAATTGATCTACTTAGTTGCTAGCTAGTTTTTACTATTTGTTTTCTTTCATATATTTTTTTGTGATTTTATTTGATTTTCATATTCATAGTTGTTTTGTTGATTCTAGTACGTTTATTCTTTTATTTATCCATTGTTTGAGTAGAAAACAAATGTATTCCTCCATAAAGTATAAGCATCATTGTGAAATGATTGGTCAATTTAGTTTTTTAGCAACTTTGGAAGAGCGCCTTTAGTTACGTTGACTGAATTACTAAATGAAAGGCATGAGGGGTTTCATACTAATTTTTTTGTTGAGTTTTGTAGGTACAAAGGGGAAATAAAGGTAAAAATTCATCAATGGAATCGTATTATGATTACGGTGACATAAGTGGCCATACTTGTACTTGTAATTAATATAAGGATGGAGGCAAAATTCATGGATATAATGAGAAGTTCTATGAAGTGGATGATGGTTCTTATGGTTATCATGAAGATTATGGTGATTACGGTTCCTATGGTTGTGAGGATGAAGTTCGAAAACATGGGAGTAGGTAGAGCTAAAGAAGGGGAGCGTATGCAGGTAGAGAAGTACCTTTTACCAAACTAAGACAATCTCAAACTTACCAAAGCACCACCTACCACATGAATAATTTTCCAACCCAGGTCCCACAAGACCCATACTATACACCACAAGAATATAATCCTTCTAGGACAAACCAACTACCACCGCAAAATACATCACATGCATCTTGGCATTAGTTCTACAAAGTTTCTCCTAGTACCACCAAATGGAGGCTTGACGTGAAGGGATCTTGCAATCCTTCATCGAGATTCCTTGTCAGTTGTCCTAATTCCATTATAATTGAGAGATAAAAGATAGAGAGAAGTAAGAGAGTAATATATGACAACTCTAGAATGGATAAAGAAGAGGTTTTGAGGAGTGACGTGAGTGAGTTGTCACAAGATTATACCAACTTTTCTTCTTTATCTAGGTATTATGATTCTTATACATGTGTTCCTGGAAACAAACCAAATGGAGAGCCTCATTTCATCAAAAATAATGAGGCACTTAAAAGATCGATGAAAGGTCTATAGTTCCCCAATGAAGATAGCCAAGATGAAGAAAATTCTTCTTGTGTGATTAAAGGTATGGTAGCTAATTTCAACACTCCAAGCAGTGTAAAGGAGAATAATCTTGACTTAAGCATGTGTGCTAGCTCACCTTTTCTTGATAATTCTTTGTCTTGTGTTAATAAGCCTTTATTTATGGTGACAATGTAGCACTTTGTTGCTTGATTATAATGTCAATGTCGTGAGTGCATGAATACTAGTTGATCCTCTAGATTACTGGATTGACTTACCTAAAGTCAATTTATATCTACCTAGCGTTAGCATTTATGACTTGAATGGGTCCTCTCTATGTGTCAACTTTAATGGATCTTTGAATACTATAGATAATGTATCATGTGATAGTGTTGGAGCATTAGTTGATCCTATTAATGAATGAGTTTTATCTTCTAGTAAGATTGATTTCAGTCTACCTAATGTCCATAATTGTGCTTTAGATAACATGCATTATCTTGTAGTTGGTATGAACCTTTGGGTGAAGAGTATGATGAATTTCTTGAATATTTAAGGAACCTAACTAGTGATTGCCTTGATGCTAATGTGCTTAATTATGATTCATTTTATGATACACCATTTATATTTGATAAGTATGATAATGAATTTTTTTATTCTTGTGTAAGCTTGAGCTTTGATTCATTGATGATAATAGTGGATTGTGTCAAATTAGGAGTCCTCATCTTTATAATATAGGTTCTAAGCTAGTTGGTTTGAAATGTGACAATATTTTACTTGATTCTTTTGAGTTTGAAATGTCAACAACAAGCCTATTTTGTATTGTTGATAGTCTGTTTAAGGATGACAGTGACCCCCTACATGAGGGATTAGATAAAATTCTTAGTTAGCCTTATGGTAGTGAAGGAGTTACTAGAGTTGATCTTAAGGATAGTCAAGTAAATTGCTTAAATATTGATCCTTATGCCTTGATGTATGATTCCTTTTCTAATTCTTATCAAAGGACTAATGAATTGGATTATGATTTCATGAATAATATTCTATTTAATGATTGTATGGATATGGAAGATGTACCTAGTGGGATATCCTGTAGTGTTGGACATATAGCTTCCTTTGGAGGCTATAGTTTGTTTAAACATGCACTATGAGAGGATGACACTCATTTCGATAATGGAACCCTTTTCTTGGTAAATGGTAGTACATTAATTGTAAAGGATATTGTGAAGGAGGAAAGTGATCCACATGTCATAATTATTTCTTCATTATTGAGTGTTTTCTGTTTATGTCAAAGCCATGATATACTTATACCCACTAGTACTACTTCTCTTGAGGATGCTGTAGATTAAGTTGATTTAAGTGGTACCTTCCTATCCTACCTATTTGCATACAACTATAATTGTTTTGATGTGAAATGTATTATGTATGCAAGTAAGGATGTCGTTTGGGCAATTTGAAAAATCAGGGTTGTTGCCCCGTTGTAAGGTGTTCTTTTAACACATGCGTTAATAAGTCTTTTCCATTTAACCTTGCTGATGATTCTAAAAGTAGAACTCTTTCTCTTGATCACTATGATTATTTTTTTGAATTGTATATGGACTTGTGTCAAAGGATGAGTTATGAGGAGAAGCACCCTATTTGGGGTGATCCAACTTGGCGAACCGAATCATTTGTTACTTTACATTCTTATTTTCCAAAGCCAAGTATGTATTTATGGCGTATACTTATTTTTGGACTTTCAAGGACTATTGAGGTAAATTCTATTCATCTTGAACTTTCTTATAAGATTCATATGATCTCATGTAATGATTATTTCATAATGCTTTTAGAGATGCTCTATGAGTTGATATGGATAGTTCTAGAGTTTGATTTATGGGTACCTTGTTGCTTTTATCGGAGTCTAAGTAAAGTAAGAATCAGATTTTTTTGGGCTTATGCATGGACTGAAGTATTAAATTGTAATAATCATGTTGTTGATGCATCCATCTATGGGTAGATTTAGTTCTTGACTTGGGGGAAGATATGAATTACTTGAAGAATGGAACAATTACATACTTGCATGTTTTGTTTCCAAATTATGTGGAGTCCTTAAGTCTACCCACTTTTCTAATGCTTATGGGAAGCCAAGTATCTCTTATTCTGGTTTGATATTTGTTCCTTTTTAACATATTTATCCTTGGTTATATCATACAAGTGAGCAATCTAGAATCTATAATTCTTGCTATGCTTACTGTCCTTATTATCATCCACCATTATATGATTATAGTGTTTTTCTTTGTCTAGTAAAGGCATTGTATTCACTCTCTTCCGTGTTTTGTAGGTATAGGTTTAAGTATGAATCTTCTTAAGAAGGGGAGGATGATATGAGCACGGTTGGAAACCACTCTTCTAAAGGAGGCAAGTTTAGGACTTGAAGATTTATTAACATTCGGAGAACTTGTGGAATAAAATGTGAATCCAAAGAAGAAAAAAATTGAGCAATGTGGATGGACTGAGGAGCAAAGTGGGCGGGTAAATATCCCAAGAAACAATGGAAGGTTCCAGAATAAAATAAGTTGTCCCTATCTACTCAAACTAGGATTTCAGCTTGTCCAATTCTACTCAACTTAGGAAACCAAATCCTACTCACTTTGGGAGAACCAATTCTACTCAAATAAGGATAAAAATTTGGTTAAAAATAGGATAAGATGGGGCAGCCAAAAGGTTCTAGAGTCTTCCTATATTTATTCCAATTCTACTCAAATTAGATGAAGGAAAACTTGTCCAAATCCTATTGCTATTGGGCCTTGTTTGGGGTAGAAAACCTACTCTATAAATAAGGGGTTCATTCAAATTTAGATTGAGATTTTGATGAATAATCATGGCATAGGCCGAAATTTAGCTTATAGTTATTGTAGTTCTTATTTTATAGCTTAGTTGAGTGATTAGAGGTGGATTCCTTTAGGTTCTACTTTAACTTCTTTTTTTTTTAATTTAATCAAGGTACTTTCATTTGAGGATTCACGTTGTTTGTTTGTTTAGTTTAATTGGTTTCTTGATCTTCTTTAATTTTTCAATTTGGAGTTAAGGGTATAAAGTCTCCTGTTGCCCATAAATCGTTAAATTGATTAAGTTTTCATATATCTATTTCTTTTGTTTCTTTCTCCCTCAATCTTGTGTCGTGATTCATAAGACGAATCTCATCGTTTGGATTAGAGATCAATTGGATTGCATCATTGAAGGTCTCATTCGGTATTTCATTAATGATGGAAGATACTATGGCAGCATCGATATATAATAGTACCGCATTGGAAGATGCTCGTTCTTATAGAAAATATGTTAATACTACTTGCGAAGATGCTGCTTATTAAAAAACTCAAGTTAGAATAAAGAACAAAGCTTTCTATCTATCAAACTATTGAGATAATAAAAAGATCATCAATATGACTCTCCTCATTCTTGGAAAAGAGTCTACCTTCTTAAGTTCTTTTCAAGAATAAATATCTTTGTGTTGTAACGGCTAATTCATACATCGGTATAAGGAACTATTCGTTAAGGAGAAGAATTATGCTTTATAGGTCCTCAAACTACTTTTTTTCTTATATTTACTTTTCATATGCACTGTAGCACATAGTGTATACAAGCATATCCAAAAAAGAAAGGAAAGAAAAACTCAAGGGAGGCATAGCATCAAAGTGTCCTGATAACAGGGATCATAATAGACTCAGATTTTATTAGGATCGAGCTAAATAAACTGACTTAGACGAATAAGTTTCTTTGAGCTCCTAAAAGACACTAAGCAAGTCGTGTGTACACTGAGCTCCTAATAGACTCAGTTATATGTGTGTTCATTGACATCCTAATAGACTCAACATTGTTGGCTAGGTTCTTTCATAGGCTTAGAATTGAGAAGTTGAGTCTTTGATCATACTCAATCATTATTTTAAAAGTGTAGCACTGAGTTATTTAACACTTAGTAGAGGGTAAAGCAAAATAATGGAACCCTCTTGCAATCTAAGGGGACTAGGTTAAGGTCATTTTGATCCCTAACTTGTGTAAAATATAGTGTGTAAATTTCCTTTTTAGCACTATTCAACATTGCATATTTATTATATTACATTAAGAGTTTATTGTATCAAGCATAGGGTTGACTAAGGGAAAGAGAAAAATTGCAATTCACCCCCCTCCCTCTTGCACTTTCAATTGGTTTTAGAGCAAGGTCCCACATTCATTGCCTAACTTCAAGTGAGTAAAGATCATTGACCAATATATTAATGGAGCACTATTTCAAGAGGTTACATCCGAATCAAAACCATTTTGTTTTAATGGGAAGCACTTTTCTCATTAGAAAATAAGGATAAGGACTTTCATCAAGTCATATGATGTCAAAGAATACAGGGTGATAAACGTTGGGGATCTACCAATTCCTCTACATAGAAACAATGATGGTTTTTAGAGTGATGTTATTTATTCATTATAACATTATACAAATAAGAAGATAGAGGTTATTAAAATAAACTCCGAGGATCTAACGAGAAGAATATTTTCTATAACACTATTAGTGAAGAGGAGTATGAGAATATGTCTAACTATGAATCTTCAAAAGAATGTGGGACAATCTTGAGTCACATGTGAAGGCACTAACAAAGTCAAGAAAACAGTCACGAGTCTGCTAGCTCATGATTACTAGTTGTTTTGAATGAAGGATCGAGAAACTATTGAAAAGTTGTTTGACAGATTTAGCAAGATCAATGGAAAACTTAATGCTACAAGCAAAACATATCTTGTAACTGATCAGATCTCTAGAAATTTGAGAAGTATTACTGACAAGTGGCATACTAAGGTTGTTTCCATTGAGAGTAGGCATACAAATAATGCTATATATGATGAACTAGGAAGCAATATGATTTCTTTTCAAAAAGCACATATCAACAAAATGAATCAAGAGGGGAGGAAGAAAAAGATTATTGCCTTCAAAGAAACTGATGAATCTAATGAAGAAAAAGAAGAATAAGACATTGAACTTATAATAAAATCAGCGATAAATAAAATACAATGTTCCATCTTTAGCATAAAACAATCAAAGTTAATCCAAAGATGAGTATCATATGAGAAGTCAAAAAGTAATGGCAGATCTTATGAATGCAGAAATCACAAGAAGATATACCAAAAGGCTTCCAAGAAATAAATTCTTAAGTAGTTGGAGTGATGAAGACTCCTCTAAAGAACAGGAAAATAAATCACCAAAACTATACTTCATTGCCATGCATGGGAAAATAAGGTGACTGTTTCTAACCATATCTACTTATCTAACAATAGCTAATTAACAAAGGTCTAAAGATTTCTTTAAATATAAAAAATGATTTTGATAGTAAGACTACTTTTTATAAGCATAAATTATTTGAAGGGAAAGGAACTTCTAAATATTTCAATGAATATATTCCTAACCAACGTTGTATGCATATTTCACATCCTTGTTATTACTGTGGATTAAAACATCATAAATATACCAATTGCAATTTTTTATTCTATGTCGAAAAGTTAAATTTGGAAATCTATAAATATGGGTATTTATTATGATTAAAAATTATATGATAATTGGGTACCTAAGAACATATAGTTGTGTGGATTATTTTGTTTATACTTATCCTAAATTGTCAAATATTGGTTCTTATTAAAAATCTAACTTTTAAATATTATTGATAATTATGAAGTATTGTTTGAAATAGTCTTGGATTATGTTTTAAAAGTGTCTTCAACTCTTAGTCTTCTCTAAACAACACTTTATTATTCATTAATAACTATTACTAAAAATTGTCAAACACTTTTCGTCTTCCTCCTCTCAAAATTAAACTTTTCTCTGATAATTCCTCTTTAAAAGATAAAAAATCCTTCAGATTCAGATTCTAAATCTTTCAAAATTAACTTGAAAATTTTATTGATCCCAACAGATTTGAATTTGATATAGTATTCTGGAATCCCTTACATAAAGATTTTTACAATATTTTGCTAAAGAATTTTGTCCTGAACAAAAGATTTATTAGTTTAGAATAACTCTCATACATCTAGTATAATGTCATTAAGTTTTTGACAATCAACGGTGGGCAAAATTGTTTTCTACCTGTTCAGTTTACACTTATGAAATGTGTGTCAAAGTTTTCTACGAAAATCATTAAACTTTGAGTGAGGAAACTTTTGGAACTTTAATATATGTAAAATCAATTCTATAAACAATGTTCT
>JBDJHY010642024.1:0-16152 GCA_039654485.1 Withania somnifera | reverse complement strand
TATTCCTATCTTCTTTGATTCCAATTTATTGTGTTATATTTCACATATGTTGTTTCAAGGATGCCGCGTACGTTCTCTTTCATTGCCTGTGATCCTGTTATGTGATTAGCTAGCGATATCCATCTATGTGACAATTATTTCATACTTAAGTTGCTAGTTTTCCCTTATTGTACTATTTGCTTCTGTGACCCTTTTTCTTGTACTCTGATATTTACTGCTTTTATTATGGTTATATGCTCAGTAGGCCCTTGAAGCTTACTGGTATGGGTTGCTTTGGCAGCTTGTACTCATACTACACTTGTACATGTGCAGATCCGAGTATAGGTTCCCGTTTGTGATATACAGACAGTAGTTCGTTCGGATTTTATTCACATTAGAGATTCAGGGTGAGCTTGGCGTCCATCTTGTTCCTTCTTCTCTTTGGACTTATATTTTATTGATCTTTATTGTATTTTGGAGATATAGTTATACTACACTTATTTCAATCTTATGATTTCTATACTTAGTGATTCGTTTGACACTTATATCGGATTTTGGGTAGATTATTTCATTCTTTAAGACTTTTGGAAAATCTTATTTTATTATGACTTTTGATATACTTTTGCATTTAATGTTGTAGTCCTCGGCTTAGGAAAACGGGGTTTGGTTCTCTTACGTGTGGTATAGTAGGTGACATCATGATCTGTGAAATCGATTCATGACAAAGGCACAACATTCATTTGGACAATCTCCTTAACATATAATCTATCATACTCCTCTCCTCTGCTGTAAATTTTGTGTGAACAAAAAACAAATAAGGTTGATTTGGTTATCCTATCCACAATCACAAAAATAGAACCACATTGTTTCTTAGTATGTGGTAAACCAGTAATGAAGTCTGTATTTATAATTTCTCATTTCCAATTTGGACTATTATATCTCTTTATCTAACCTTCTAGTTTTGGTGTTCAACTTTTACTTGATGAAAATTAGGACAATTAGCCATATACTCAACTGTGTCCTTCATTCCATTCAACCAGTAAACTTCTCTCAGAAACTTGTACATTTTTGTAGCACTAAGATGGATAGAGCACCTGAAACTGTGTGCCTCGGACAAAATGTTCTTCTTCAAACCATCTATATTAGGAACACATAATCAACCTTGATCATGAACCACCTGATCTCCCCATTGGAAGAAACCCTGTACCTTTTTCTTACATACAACACCCTTCAACTGAAGTAAGATCAGATCATTACCCTATTTTATTTTACCTATACAACCAAGGAAGACTCAAATGCATTTTGAACTATCATACCACCATCATCAGGCTCAACTAATCTAACACCCAACTATGCAAGTATGTGCACATCTCTAGAATTTTTTCTCATACATTACTCAACATGAAAAAAACTACCTATGATAGCCTACTAAGGGTATTATTAACCATATTTGCCTTACCAGGGTGGTAAATTGCAATCATGCCATAATCCTTTAACAATTCTAACCATATCCTCTAATGAAGATTCAATTACTTATGATCAAATACATACTAAAGGATTTTATGATCAGTGAATACATCAACATAGACACAATATAAATAGTTTCTCTACAACTTTAGAGAAAATACTACGTCAGCCAACTTAAGATCATGAGTCGAGTAATTCTTCTCCTGAACCATGAGATTCCTAGAAGCATATGCTCTGAACCTCTCATTCTTTATATGAACACAACCAAGTTCGAATCTTGAAGAGTCACAATAAATTATGAATCCTTCAGTACCTTCTAGTAGGGTCAACACTAAATCAGAAGTCAAACTAACTTTCACTTCTTTGAAACTCTTTTCAGAACTGCCTGATCATTAAAACTTATCCTTTTTTTGAGTTAATCTAGTAAGAAGAGAAGTTAAGGATGAAAACCCAGGAAAACACCTCTAATATTAACTATATAAACCGAAGAACATTCTGAGGTCTGATGGAGAGGTGGGTCTAGGACAATTCTTGACAACATCAATCTTTTGAAAATCAACTTGAATCCCTTCTTTAGAAATAACACGAATGAAAAAAGCTACAGATTTTATTCAGCCCTCACACTTAGAAACTTTAGCATACAAATGATGATCTAGAAAGGTATGGATACTATCCTTGGGTGAGCAACATGATCATCTTCATTCTTAGAATAGACTAGGATGTCATCAATAAATACTATTACCAAGGAATCAAGATACAGGTTGAACACTCTATTCATAAGATCCATGAAAAAATATGAGACGTTAGTTAATCCAAACAAAATGACCACATACATAAAATTTCCATAAAAAGTTTGAAAGGCAGTCTTCGTAATATCGCATTCCCTAACTTTGTCTATGGTAACCGAACATGAGATTTATCTTAGAAAAACAACTAGAACCTTGATACTGGTCAAAATGATTATTGATTCTGTGAATGGGTCCTTATTCTTGATGTAGACCTTATTCAACTGACGATATCCTTTACACATATGGAGGTAACCATCCTTTTACACACAAACAGGATAAGGTCTCCCAAAAGTTAAATACTAGGCCTGAAGAATATCTTATCTAGAAGATCTGCTAACTCCTCCTAGTGCTCTTTAAGATCAGTTGGGGAAATCCTATAATAAGGAATAGATATGGGTTGTGTATCAGGAAGAAGGCCTATCCCATAATCAACCTCTCCATTTGCAAGGATAGTAGTAAAATCATCAGGAAATCTAACCTCTAGAATTGATTGTAAGGAGGGAGTAATAAAAGACCTTAACTCTAACTAGGTGATATAAGAAACATTTATAAATCATATTCTTTTGCTTGAGGTAGGAGATGAAATGACCCTTAGGAACGATAGAGCTACCACCCCATTCTAAGACTGACTCTTCTGAAAACTAGAACTTGAATATTCTTGTTATGCATTCAAACAAGGCATATCAAGAGTATAGTAAATTCTACAAGGATGACATGAAAATCTACCATGTCTAAATCTATCAAGTCTGCAGAAGTGACCCTCTAAAGAACTAACATTGGGAAATTTTGATCGACCCTTCCGACAACTATGGAATCACTAACTGTGGTAGAAACTGCGAATGATCCTGAAATCTAAATAGGACTAATCGTAAACCTCAAATAAATATAGTCTTTAACAAATGTGAATTAATCCCCCGGATCAAACAGCACAATGCAAAAAACTTGCTACATAGATGTGACCATATTTGGTGACTGTTCGTTGTCCTAGTAAGACCCTGGTGCATATAAATGATTTTTAATAAACTGGTACCTGAAGTATCACCCTTTTAAGTAGTATGGAATAGAGGAGTTTCTGATGTTGAAGATCATGCACTGCCAAAATTGTGATTTCCTCTCCTTTCTATATAATTTTTCACTTTGTGATCTAGTTGGCCATACCCAAAGCACCTATCCTGACCTTTTAGATATTTTCTTGGATAATGCTTCACACACTGAGTGCAAGTGGGAAACATCATGGTGTTGGTAAGAGAATTACCTTGAGACTAATCCATGGAGGATTCCCTTCCTGAAATTGATGAGAACTGAATGTCAAAACTGGTGCACTAGCAGAAGACGGAGATGGTGCTAAAAATATTTGTTGAGAAGAATGCTTGAGGCCCCTACCAAATCCCTGCCAAAGACTCTGACCAGCCTAGTTAAACCTAGCCCGCCTATTATGTCTTTCACTCTCTCTATCAACTTTTATTCCTCTATCTACTAAACATATTCCAAAAGAAATTCATGTCTTCAATCAGCACTGAAGCATTACGCTCTTTCTTCACCATATAATTTATACCAAACACATAATTGCTTATTTTGTTCCTAGGATGAATAACTATCTCAGGAGCATTCTTTTACAACTGTGTGAACTTTAGGCCGTATTCTTTCACAGAAATAAGACCCTGCCTAAGGTTTATGAAATCCTCATCCTTAGATTCCCTCAACTCCCTAAGGAAGAACCATCTTGAGAAAATCCTCAATGAAACATTCCCAAGTGACTAGAGTAGCATACACACCCCTATACTCCTTTCATTATGTGTACAAGAGGTAAGCCATAACCTTGAGTTGTTAGGATGCCAACTCACTCTCTCCACTCCCCTTATACGTATCACATCAATAATCTTAAGCACCTCATCCAGAGAGTTCTGAGGATTCTCTTTTACATTATACCCAGTAAACTCAGCGGATTCATTCTAACAAGGACACTAACCTAGCAGAATTGGTGGCCCCAGCTGGGCTACAAAAGTAGTGGCTTGTTGGTTGATTTAGGCAGTGACTTCAAGAGACAACAATTGAATGGAATCCCCAAATACGGATGTGATTCCTTGATCTGGTAGAATAGATGGAGTAAGTTGGGATGATTCCCTAGACCAACGAGAGGGTCGTTTGTGAGGAGGCATAATTATCTAAAAGGATAGAGCACTAATTAGAAAAAAAATTGAGTTAGAATCCATATCAAGAGGGAATATATAAAGGAAGTGAGACTTTTTTTCTAAATATTTAGTAGCCTCTCCACTATAAGTGTAGCATGCTACACACCTATAAAAAGGACCCTATTAGATATGGTTAAAACATTCTATAGGACACTTGAACCTTCAGCTCTGATACAAATTCTTTCATACCTCAAGGTTATCCTCTGTACGTAACATGGCACCCAGGACCCACAGGTGGACCTAACCAATCCCTTGATACATATATTTGTTCATAAATCTAAGAAAATAGGGGAAGCATCATAAGACATAAAGATAATAATGAATAAATTACTTATAATATTTGCAAGATTTGACTTAAGAGGTCATACTAGAACTACCAATACGCTAATATCATGCCCCATCCCTTAAATAATCATTAGAATGGGTTGCTGGGACAAACCTCAAATATAATTACTCTAAGATGATAACATGAAATAATAAGGAAGCAACTTTGACCCTCGATACTATGAGGACTCATCAAGCTGCTAAAAAATATCAACTGCTGCTAACCAAGCAGATAGGTAGGAAGACCTAAATCTGCAATATCATAAAAAGATTCAGCCATAAAGGGGTCAATACATAGAATATACTGTTATGGCGATGTATACGTAAAACTGATAATAAAAATCAACGCTTAAAAATAATTATGAAAAGAGGCCAGAAATCATATCATAAAATCTGAAAATCAATGCAATGACCTAAATAGTAGTAAGCTAAAAATCCTTAAATCTCATATCAAGTTCTAAAGTTACATATAAAGTTTCAAAACCTCATTTGGGTCAAAGTTGTCATTTTAGATATAAAATTTATGTCATTAGGTGAGTGTTTCTAATAACCGATATAAATCATATTATGAGGGACATGTAGTCAAGCTTTATACACCTATATTTAAAAAGGTTCGGTTTCATACACCCATACCAAAAAAGGACACCCTAACATTTTACAGCTAAGACTAATCATCTAGTATAAAGCTACGGATCCTTAACCAAATCATAATCATAAATCTATGATGGCTACACAATTTGTAGACTCAACCTCCTCCTATTTAATGGGTGGGGTCAAATATTTTCGATGCTAAATAATCCTCTCAAACGTGCAATATGCCCATAATTTATGAAAATCTATCATATGGGTATATCTACGTGCCATATCTAACATAGGTCATTGATGAATGACCGGATGTCATATCTAACACAATGATAGTTAACACATGGCTTATTATTTTTATCTTATTTATCATGCTTGATTTCATAGATACTTTTTGAGTTCATTTAATATGCTAAAATTGAGTTCATAGGAATTTTAATACTAGTTAATGAGTTTTCATGTATTAAATCCATAAATGAATACATTATGAACTATGAATTTTTTTTAATAAGCTAATTTAGGGTAATTCAAGTAAAACAAGTGAGAATCCTTCCATAAGTCTTAAAACATATAAATCTTGCAAAACTGAAATCAGTGAGGCAATTTCTATAAAAATCATAAACTTGAGAGTTTTGAAACTTGAATTTAGAATATGAATAACTTCTAGAAAGTAAGAGAATTTTGGGAATTGGAGTGAAAAAAATTCTCATTCAATACTCCCATACCTGATCTGGAGTGAACTTTTTGGTTGAAATTTTGGAGAACATGAAGAACTTTGAACCTTAGTAGAGGAAACCTTGAACGTATTCTAAGAGAACTTTCTGTTTCTTTTCTTGTGAGCCTTAGAGAGATTTTTGAGAATAATGAAGAAAAAATCCTTGACTATTTATATTTTAGGTTTAAAAAACCAAATTCAAACGTCTAGCAATACCTAATGGGGTTAGGAAAAATCTCTAAAATACCCTTAGATGACTTTATAAAATTAGGAAATTTCCTATCCTAGGCCACCACGAATTGACTCACGACTCGTTGATGTGAGCTGGGAGTCGTGGGTTATCCTATGGCTCTCGAACCTGACTCACTAGATACAGGACCCTAGATTACACGAGTCCAGTATACCACTATTAAGGCTTCGGCACGAGTCGTGGGATGACTCGTGAAATCAGGGGACTTGAAATTTGAGTTTATAGATCCCTATACCTTAAATTGACAGTATAACTCATACTTATTAGTCACGAGTCGTACCTCGACTCATTGTCTTAGAATTAAAATACTTTTAGAGTTTTCAAAATGACAAGGTTCTATTCAAATTTGAAAAATCTACCAGACGAATGCGCTTATGAATCGTGGGAGCCAGTCACTAGTTGTGACTTGACTCGTTGACTCCCTGGCAGAAACTTTTTGGTTTGGTTCTTCAATTTAAGATGAGATATGAACTTTCTAGGATAGTATAATAATGGAGTCTTCCAATTAACTTCACTATAGTCTCACTAAAAATAATATGTTCTCTAAAAATGACATACACCATATTGCTTCACCTTAAATAGTTACGTCAATCATCCATAACCATAAAAAAACAAGATGGGCTATGAGCCAAATCATTGGTGTAACTCTACTATGACTAAGAAGTGATCTATGTATCCTCTCACTATCTGCACTTTAGTCTTGGACCTATCATACATTTCCTTAATCACTTTAGTGTAAGACACATATACACCTAAAAACTCCAAAATTATCCGAGAACCTCCCTTGGGACTTTGTCATAAGTCTTCAGTAGGTTAATATATACCATATGTATATCCCTCTTCCTATCAATATACTACTACATCTATCTCCTCATAAGGTGTATAATTTTGTGATAGAATGCTCAAGCATAAATCCAAAATAGTTCTAACAAATATATCCACCCTTCTCCCAGACTTCCATTGTATGATTCAATAGCTTAATAATGATATAGTTGTTGTAGTTCAAAATATCATGCTTGTTCCATTATACTGAAATTATTATACTCCACCTCCATTCATCTAACATCTTTGTGGTCCTAAAAATTACATTAAACAACACAATCTTCTAGTCCAAGCATGCCCTTCCTATGCTCTTCTAAAACTCTATCGAAATCGCGTTTGGCCCCTTTTCTCTTCCTCTGTTCATCTTAGGCATAACACCCATTAGCTCATCAACCTTTACAGAGATGCAGTATCCAAAATTTCATTATCTCTCGGAGGGCTCCAACTCTGGTAGCACAATGTCCCTAAAATTCTCTTCGTTTAAGAGCTTATATAAGTATGTTTGTCACCTCCATCTTATGAGTACTTCCTCCACCAATACTCTGTTGCCCACATCTTTTATGGACTTTGCTTAGTACAGATCTCAGTCCTTTCTCTCTCTCCTTTGGCACCTTATACAACTTCTTCTTTCCTGTTTTTATCTGCTAGCTCCTTATAAAAACGTATGAAAGCTCATTTTTTACCGGCATAACCACTAACTTTTCCTCCTTCCTTTATTCTCCTCCTTTCGGGCTTATCCTCCTCATCTTTTCTCTCCATCAACTTCGCGTAAGCCATTTTCTTTACTTTGACTTTCCATTGGACTTCACTATTCCATCACCTATTTCCTTGTCCACGAGATATCCCTCAAGGACTCTAACACTCTCTTGCAGCTTCTTTTATGCAACTAATTGTCTTATTTCACAGACTGATCATATCCCAATTGTTTCCTCATTGCCTCGTAAATTCTCCCCAGGACCTGAGCTGAAGTCAATTGAAATTAATTATGTGAAAGTTATGTTTTGGATAATTCACAAAGAAAAGGGGGGGGGGCAGTTGAATATTTGTGACTAAACGATATCATTTTACCTAAAATTATTCTCAAATCAATATTTCAATTTCAAATAACAAAAATTATGTAGTTTAGTGTTTGTAAATACAAATTGATTATTATCTCAGATGATCGTCAACAAATAAAACTATGCAAGAAAGTCATCACATTTTTTTAGTAATAGTTTATTTTTGTGTTTTACATTACACTCGAATGACATTTACTCAACTAATAACAATTATGCAATTAATTGTCCTATTCCACATACTGATCGCATCCCAAGTGCTTCCCAGGCGGCTTTGCCACCCAACTTCTCCCAATAGCCTGAGCTAAGGTCAATTGAAATAAATTTTGTGGAAGTTATGTTGGATAAGTCGAAGAAAAAGAACAGTTGAATATTTGTGACTAAAAGATATCATTTTACCTATAACGATTCTGAAATCGATATTTCAATATTTTTAAATAGCCATATAATGTAGTTTGGTATTTGTAAATAAGAGTTGGTTAGTAGTTCAGGAGATCACAACAAACAAAATCTAAGAAAGAAGGTCACTTTTCTTTATTTTACAATAGAAAAAATTAACTTGTTTTTTCTTCATTACACCCAGATGATATTTAATCGACTAATAAAAACTATGTAAAAAGGTTATTTTTCTTTGTTTGTAACTGAACTACTAACTTGTTTTTTCATTACAATCAGAATATATTTTCCAGCTTAGCTGACATGAAAATATTATAACTGATTTAAGAACATCCGATCCACAAACCCGATCCAATGATCACTTTAATGATACTTCAATTAAAATCTTGAAAAAAATTCGATTAAATGACTTTCTGAATAATCAACTCTTGTAACACTATGATGCCTATTTTAACATTTGCAAATATCAGAATAATATTTATTGTTCAACGGCTTGAATAAAAGTTTGGAAGTAAGCATGAGTTTCACTTCGTAATTTGTCTTCTTTTTAGCCGCTTCCTCCTCCCCAAAACATAATTATCCAGGATAAACAATGTTTAAAATTGGAGAAAAGACATCATAGGATGTCTGATACGCTTCTAATCCTATCTCCAATTGTGATGTACAGTGTATTTTCTTGCAACAAATTAAATTATTGTCACTCTTTAATCCATAAATTTCTCTAGTAGAATAATTAAGAGGCGTATTCAATTTCCGTGCTAACCTTTTTGCAAGGACATGTTTGTTTGCCACATTTCTTTAAAATTGGTAATATAATCAGACACTCTTTCCCATAAATTATTTTGGGAAGACAACTAATTATAAAATAAATATTAGTATCCAATTGGTCACTTTTAGGAAACATCTTCTTTCTCCAGGGAACTTTTTTCAAAAAAAAAAAAATCTTTAAATTAAGAAAACTTTGACAAGAAATTGTCTGAGTTGGTTGTTTTTAGAAGGAAAAAAAAAAGGAATTCATATTTCCTAATTACAGTCTGTATGCTCTTGAAATATTGAAAAAGTAATTCAGTTAATTTACTCATAGAGTAAGTGATTAAACAAGGAATTTTACTGTTTATTTCCACGTGATCAAGTATTTGTCTTGAAGTACTAGCTAGATTTTGTAGAGTACATAATCCCTTGAAAAAACGTGTTAAGAGAAATAAGCACTAGCTGAATTTTAGTGTCTTTTGTCTTATTTTTTCTGGTAATTATCTTAGAATTATTTGGTACATCGATTAAATTATTTTCAAATCATATTTTCAGATTATAATTCTTAGATTAGAAGGAAGTATTAAATAATCAAAAGTTGGATGAGCTAAGATGAAATATCTCAATAATAACTTTGTTATTTGATTTATATTATGCTTAATTGATGATATAAATTGATCCTAAAATTAATTTATACCATCAATCAAATACTATATATATTTAGTATCAAACTTAATTATCAGATATTTCATCTTATCTATGTACAAAATGACTATATATATATATATTCTGCGTAAAAAGCAAGTATATAATTTGAATTTAAATTATATACAACTATTATAAAACTTCTTACATCATCATCAGGCTAATTTTATTTATTATTCATTTTAAAATTATTTACATAAAAATATTTATAAAAGTTATTTGCGTAATTTGATATACAAAAATAAATAATTTTTTAATAATATATATAACTTAAACTAATGTTGCTAATAAGTGATGGCAAAGAGAGAGAAAAGAAGAGGTTTCTTTTTTTTTTTTTTTCTCTTTCTTTTTCTAGTTCTCTTTGTTTAAGCAGGCAGCTCACGGCTCGTCCAGCAACACTGTATATCTATCATTAACTAATCTTATGTTTAATCATTAATCACTATCTCGTGTCACTCGTAGCCACCACCAAGTAGACCTTACACAAATGTGTAGTTTGGGCCCACTTCCCCTAATAATGACCCATCATATCACCTCTAATCCTCTCACTTCAATTTATTTATTTAATATTTAAAATTTACCAGCTCTATTATTTTAAAATTAAATACATTGATTTAAAAATTGATAAAACATAGTTATTTATCTGATTGTATAAATTAAAGCTTAGTAAATGAATGTATAATATATATAATTAATATATAATTTATTTATATTGTTTAGAAAAAAATAAATAGTGATTGACAATATATGTAAAGGTTTCAATTTTTTATAACCTATGAATGAAGGAATTTTGATATCTATTTCCTTCTTTCTTCACCTTTTAACAACAACTACCAAATGTTTTATTAACAGGAAGCCGAAAGGCACACTCATACGGTTACTCGTATATAAAGAGGGAACTAGACAATTCATTAGAGTTCGATATTATTTTCCACTTAAACATTTTAAGTTTGTTTCACTTTAATATAATGGAGTTTATCTCGGCCATTTTAGTTTTTTTTTTAATCAATTAACTAAAATTATAAAAATAACATACTCGCAGATGACATGGCCTGGTGACTAATTAAAAGATGGCATATGACAATTAAGTATACAATAATATTTTTAAAATAAAGTATAATAAAAAATTAATTTTTAGCAAAAAATAAAAATAAAAAACCTATTGGCAAGAAAACCAATTAAAGGGACTTGTGGCTGATGAATTAAAAAATATTATTAAAAAAAGAATTATGACTAAAAAGATATATATTTTTAAATTCTAAACCCTAACTCTAAATCAACTATCTCCGTTCCCCTTTATTAGCCGCCACCGTTATCTTTCTCACTTCATGTTCATCAACACCACAAATTTTTAACGGAAAAATCAATATATAATATTGAACAAACACAAATTTGTATAATCAATTGTTATGTTGATTTTAGAATTGTTTCATGATTTTGGATTGAAGATTGAGAAAAAAAAAACTCCATTAAAGCTCATTCGAAGAAACTTGTGCAACAAAATCCCATAACTCCTGTAAAATTAGTTTTTTTTTCTTTTAGACTAAAAATTCATTGTTTAAAAATTATTCTGTCATCCTCTTAATCCTTCAGATTCTTTCTTTATTCTTGTTTTGCCATAATTTTTCAAAATTTATCGTTTTTTCATAAAATATTTGTCATTTTTTCTAAAACTAAATCGGAAATGAAGAAGGGATTTAAGCTTGGGGCAATCCTGCCACTATAATCCACTTTTTAGCCGTGGCACAATTGGATGTATTTCACTCTTAAATTTAGGAAAATAATGGCCAAAGATGGAGAAAAAAGAAAAGAAAAATAATATTAAAATGGGCTAAAATAAGTCTTTCACTCGCACTAATGAGTCCATCACAGTCACTTTGCCATCTTAGCAAGAAGTATCAAAATGACCGATCTGAGCTCCACTTCAAGTGTTTAAAATGACACAGGCTTAATTTAGGTGTCTAAATAAAAGATGATGTCAACTTTAAAGGGCCATCAATAGATTCCCCAATGTATAGGTAACACATGTGGAATTGAAAAAGAGTGATATTTTTATTACCATCACAAGGGGATTAAAATTATTCAGCACATACTATACATAGCTACTAAATATATTCAAATCTATCCATAAACTAGAGAAACAACATTAATTTGATTTTTGATATTTATTACGAGCATGAACTTTATGAGCTTAGTGTCTAGGTATATATCTAATATTAAAATTTTATAAAACACTTCAAATGTAATGACTCATCCATTGTTACTCAGTCATTCATAGAGGAACCCGAAAAAAATAGCATTAATTTGATAATTTGAGCCAAAAAATAAATTTCTCATGAAATTTCTACCAAGGACCGCACAAGACACTTCAACAGCTATAGCGGTGGTGCTATAGGGGTGTGATGGCTACTGCAGCAGTGGTGCAATAGTGTGTTCCAGATCTTAATCTTATTTTGTTTAATTCTAATTATAAAATAAGGATTTCAAATTAAAAACATTTCAAGGGTTATTCCCAAGTCATGTCTCTAAGAAACAAGAAGAATGAAGAAAGAGCCTGTGCAAACAAGAAGTCCCTTTGTCCACTTCTCAAATCTCTCACCATTAATTCATGCTCTGAAGCAAGAAGCAAGGGTTCATAGACTTCGCGGGTGTTGCATGGAGTCGAGGTGGCTATCATTTACTGAGTAGTCGACTATGATTTGCTGATATATATGCATTATATATAATTGACAGGAGTAGCACAGTTAGGCCCGCAGGTATAACCTTTAGTTGGATAGTATGATAATAATAAAAAAAATTCATAAAAACTGGATATTTGTGATAGCTGCATTTGTATTGCTTGTTGTATGTTTCTTTAACATTAATATCTGAATTTGCATTACTTGTTGTATGTTTCTTTGACATGTTCTGATGAGATTAAGCTCAATCTATTTGATTAAATTTCATCGATATAGACTCGAACCTAAGAAAAATAATTTATAAAAATATAAAAAGATTAAGTCAAGTTAGGTGTACCTTACAGAAGTGATTTGTGGTATTGTTGTGTGATTTCTAGGTTGAGTCTGATAAAGAGGGATGGGGTGGAACTGAATTTACTTAGAAAGAGCATGAACTAACTTAGTGATTAATGCTTAATGAAAATAATAAGAAGAAGGGATAAAAAAGGTTAAATGTGAATATGTCATGACCCGAAATTCGATCATGAAGGCACCTATCTTCCAACCATGATAGGTCATTCAATCTAAGGGTAAATACCCAGAAATAATAATAGATGCAGAAAATAAATATATAAACGAAACCATAAGTCAGAAATTCATATATATATAATTCCCAAACCCTGGTTTCTACTGTAACAATTCTCTACTTCAAATGTAATAACCCTCACATTCATTTGTGATATCTACGTGACGTTTTGAATTATAGAGCATTTCAGTAGCTTCCCAAGTCATTTATGACTTGCTGAGACCGATATTTTGGATCCCTGGAGTCATTTATGACATTTTGAAATATCTCAAATTGTCTGTTTTAGAGAAAAAAACTAAGTACTCGTTGATCAAAGTCAACTTTCCTTCAAGACGATTAAATTTCGACAGTTCCTTTAGCTCTAAAATTCTAAACAAAGTCAAGGTTGATCTTAAGTTTGTGTTTTGAAGCTTTCGCTCACAATTTATGCATATTTGTGGATTTTAGTTAAGTTTAAAGGCTAATCTGGAGCTTGGGTGGTATTTTGGTGTTTGGAGTGTTGGTTCAAAATTCTAACTCTTCCATCAGCTTCAAAAGGGTGATTTTAGGCTAATAGAGGTGTTGGTTCATTTCCCAAACCCGTCGTTGCATTTTTTAGGTGTTGGTGGAAAACTTCATGATTTTAAGCCTAAGGCACTTGGTCAATATTTCTCCAAAATGACCTCGGATTCTGATTTTAACTGTGCCATTGAGTCCAGATTATTATTTTTGATGTGTGTGCACAGTTTATTTGCGTAAATTGGATTCTGAGTGTATTTCGAGTGGTGATTTAGAGCATTTCCTTCTTTTTGATTCTGCTGTTAAAACCTGCAATTGGTGTAGCTGGATCCTTCATTGTAATTCATTTATCCAATACACTTCGTGATAGCGAAGTATATTTATGCGATCGCAATTAAGTCTTTCCCAGTCACTTAACGTAATCTCGTAGCATATTCACGCGATTGCAATTCCCATAAACAGTACCCTACGCGATCGCGACCTTGATGATGCAATCGCGATGCATTAATTACCTGGAAGTTTTATAAAATTCCTGCACATCCCTCAAATCCATTATTCAACAAAACCTTTATGCTTAACCCGTTCATGTGCAAAAAACTATTCTAATCCTTAATTTAAGGCTGAGAAAAAAATTCCCAAGTGTTCCCCTTCGATTTCTACATGATTTGGGTAAGTTTTTTCTTCGTTTTTATCCTTGAATTTTTTAGTTTCCTTCATTAATGGCCCAAGTGGTGATTTGATGAACTCATGTCATAATTTATATATTATTGCATAATTTCTCATCTCTAGGGTATATTTTGTTGGGTAGTTGATGACTCCCCAGTACACGCAAGTGTACGCAGTCGTATAAGTAATATAGTAGCTCTTTCGAGGCGAATGTCAAATCCACAGGGACTTAGAATTATGAATTAGAATTCCAAATGATTCTATGTAAGATCGTAATCTAGAATGCAATATAAAAGAATAGGATAGGAGCGTGTTACATCTTTAGTTCTAATGTAACTATGAACACGTAAAATAAATATGTAGTGAAACACGCAAAAAAATAGATATAAACGAACGTTCCAGGGTTATGGAAATTGTACACACCCAAGTATAGTCTTAATCTTCAAAAAGGTACTTATTCTTTTGTTGTTGATTTAGAGGTTGAAATTACGACTAGGGATTTATAGCCCTCTAGTCCCTATTTATGCAAGCACATAACTATTCCAATTGGCATGTGTTATATGACTTTCATAAACGCATTATACTTCCTTCCCTATTAAACCAAGCGAACCACTAAATACACTATCATGTCTTAGTTACTCATTAGGTTGTTAATCTTGGTTTAATTCATCAACCTAAATACGCTCCTCACGCACCTATTTCACTCACAAGAATATTGAATTCAATGGAACTTGCAAAATAGGAGTTGCCTCTAATAGTGACCAACAATTAGAAACACATTAGTTACAGGGCGTGAGAACAATCAATGTATGAACAAGTACTACTTTATATCAAATTAAAATCATACAAGGTGTGTAAACCATAACCCTAGAATATGGAATTTAGCCGCTAAAGCTCATATGAAATTCGGGATATAAATTCAAGAACATTGAAAAACAAAAATTCAAATAAAGAGATAACCCTAGGTTATCTTTTATCTTCTTGCTTGTGTCTTCAATTCTCCAAGTGCTGCCTCTCTTTTCCTAAGACAAAAAATCAGAACTCTCCTTAGAAAAATGTTTCCCAATGCTTATATAGACGCTTGAGTGAAAATACCAACTGCCTTTAATTAATCCTGCCTTGAACAGGATTTCTGTCGGTGGAACAAAGGGGATCACGACATAATCCTTATCGTGATAGAACTTCCATCACATCGTGATCCCCATTGTGATAGGTGTTACTTTGCTATATTCTTTCCTGCTCCATCCGTCTTGCTTCTGAACTTGTTCTATCAGCCTCAAACTACCCAATAACCCTGAAAAATGCTAATCACAATGGTTAGCGACACTTTACACGTATTCAACCAAAAGACACTCTCAAATCATATATATAGCCTAAAAACAAAGCTAAAACATAGGACTTAGGTGGCTCTACGGTATGTAAAACAACCTAAGATCACCCCCCCCCCCACACACACATACTTAAGCCTTTGTTCATATGTACATGTAGGAGGAATAGAAATACTTATAAAAGCATGTTTCCAAGAAGGAATAGATACACCAATTGAATTATATTTAGCAGATGATAGAATAGTGGAACCTATAGAAAAAAGTATAGTCAGTGCTGTAAAAGGTAATTTGATTTATCAAAAGTTTAAATTTACTATAAATGCAAATTATTCAGTAGCATTAACAGACCAAAATATAGATAAAGCACTTGTTTTATATTGGAAAATTAGTGG
>JBDJHY010641914.1:0-16153 GCA_039654485.1 Withania somnifera | reverse complement strand
AGCTTGATTCCTTGTAAATGGTCTTGGAGCTTGATTGCTTTTCATGTTAGCTTGGTTGCCATCCATGCTCGTATCAATTCGGGTATTGTATCAACTCATTATAAAATAATTATAACATTTTAAATATACTAAAATTAACAAAATATTATTTATAATAAAACTTACTTTTTAAAATAATAACATTTTTAATATAATTATACTCATTATCTCCGTTTAAAATATTAATATCTTTATAATTCCTTATAAAATAAGAAATGTGAGACTTCATTAATCGAGAAACAATTTCATACTTATCGAAAATACCTTTGACGGACTTAAAGATATATTTTATTTTTTCTAAAGAAAAATATAATTATTATATAAAATAAATGCGACCTAATTTTTATTCCGTTAAACTAAATAACATGCAACTAAAAGACTCGGGATTCAAATCAAGATTCTCCCTAAACTAAAGCCCCCATTACGGAGCTAACAAAAGTGTCAGATTTAAATTTCAAACATGTTTTTGAGGAATTACTCTCAAATTACCTAATTTAAAACTCCAAAAAAATTACGAAAATATAAAAATGACTTGGAGGGTCATTACAATGTCCAGTAAAGAAACTTCGAAAAAAGAAATGTTTTTTGTGGGATTTATATTTTCAAAATTTTCTTTAGGGAAAAGAGCTTTGGATTCATGTTGCCTCACACAAACCAGAAAGTACACTTTACAATTTATAAATCATCTCCAAATGGTGTCTGATGCAAAGGTACGTACCTAAATTATGGAGTCCATCAACAACACCATTGCTCTGAATCGCAGTTCTATGTCCTTTGTTCATGGGATGTGGATATACCTTCAGCAAATCTATCAACATAATAATGATGCACTAATTTATCAACTGAATCTCTCTCTTACATCTCTTTCTTAGGAGTCTTCTAGCATTCAAGAAATTTATTGTTCCATAATACTGATTCGGAATGTGACGGATATGATTGATGACAAATGTATTCCTACAACAATACTCGGTACAATTCTTAATCTACGATCGAGATCTCATTATCATACTTATGATGTTACGACCTGAGTTTGAACATATTTAGGCTTCTATATAAACCTTATCTCTTGATAGTGTCCTTGCTGATCTTCTTGTCAATGAGACTCGTCTAACCTCTCTCTCTTCTCTTCGTATCCTTCCTAATTCCTTTATTGCTTGATTACTTATTGAGTGCTTCAACTGTCATGAGAAAGGTTATTATTCTTTGCATTGCCGTAACCAGAAAAGGTCTATTTCCCATTTTTTCTGTATATTGCAAGAAAGATGGTCATCCAATAAAAATTTATGGAGTTTTCCTCCACACACTTTCCATTAAACCACTCTTACTGCTTTTACCTTTACTGTCGATCATCCTGGTGGTTCCTCCTCTTTTATACCCGTTGACCTTGTCCAACAAATTATCAAAGGTATTCATGCTGCTGTTTTTGATAAGCTTTAGTCAACTACCCTTGGATTATAAATTCAGGCAATACTCATCACATGACTGGTGACTTTGCTTCCTAATATCCTGTTTCCATCCTGGCACTATTACTATTGCTAATGGAATGAACCTTGACATTTGGGGAAGTGACACTTTAAAATTTATCTTCCTTGATTATCCTTCTCTAGTCTTAACTGATGCTCCTATTTCCCCGAAATTATACACTAATTTGATTTCTGTTAATCATCTTGTTAATAAATATTATTTAGTTTCTTTCTCACTTAATGCCTATCTTATGCAAGATTTGAGAATAAGGAAGGTGATTGGTCAGGGTTGTAGACAAGGGGAACTCTCCATCTTTGATATGGACTTATCCTCAAACTCTCACAAGTGCTTTCTTGGTCCATCTTCTCAAGAGATCAACTTAGACAATGCTCTTTGAAAATTGTGGTAGAGAGGCTTGGGACATCAAGACTTTATTTGCCTCTGGAAATTTGGTATCTGAGATTAATTTTAAGAATAATATTATTACTGATTGTGAATCTTGTGCTCTTGCGAAAGCTCATGTGTTTCCATTTAATAAAAGTATTCATTATACCACCTCTCTTCTTGAACTTATTCATTTTGATGATTGGGGTCTTGCGAGCTCCAAGTTACTTTTTGGCAATTCTTATTATGTTATATTTGTGAATGATGTATTTCAATTTAAATGGATTTACTTTATTAAACACAAATCTGAGGTATTCAGGGGTATTTGGGTATTTTTATGTAATAGTCCATACCCAATTTGAGAAAAACATAAAAATACTTTGTACGAATTCAGGCGGTTGCTTTGGCTAATGAAGATATTATTCATCAGAAAACTTGTCCTCACCAGTCTCAACAAAATATTGTTGCCGAGTGGAAGTATAACCATATTATTGAAACTGCCCATGTTGTTTGACTTCATGCCAATTTTCCACAATTATATTGGGTAAATGGTGTCCACACGACAATCTATCTCATTAATTGGATTCCACTATGAGTTTTCAAAATCAGTCCCCTCTGCAAAAGTTTTTTGGTACTAAGTCATTGTACGACACCTTTTATGTTTTTGGATATACTTGTTATATGCAAATTTTGAGATTCGAGTATTCTAAAATTGATGCCAAGTCTGCCAAATGTATTTTTTGGAATATTCAAATACTCAAAAAGTATATTGTTGTTATGACTTAGATGCTAAATGAATGAGAATATCACACAATGTTCTCTTTTTTCAGGACCCATTCAGTTTCCAATCAACTGCATAACTATCATGTCTCAATTTATCAAGTCATGAGGGCATCTACTATCCATAGAGTGGCAGTTGGATCTTTTGGGATGGGCTCTGTTCATGTGGGCATCGACTAAGAAGAACGAACTCTGAGATCATTGTTGCCCACTCATACTCGTATTTGCACTAGGAAGATGCAGAGTGTAGTATGAGTACCAAAAGGTCGAAACGATCGGGTAGCCAGTAGGCATCATTGGCCGGATGGTCCTATATAATATAAAAATACAGAAATAGCAGATAAGGAAGGAAACAGGTCACTGAAAGACAAGTAATGGATGAAACGTACATGCAAGAAAGTGTAGTTATAGATAATAATAAAAGTAATGAAGAACTCAAATAATCGATCTAGATAAAATAGTAATTGAAGAACCTAGATTAAAATTGAAGGCGTACCAGGGTCCTTGCAACAAATAATAAAGTAAGGAGAACAAATAAGGGCAGTGTACCAACAACCTCAATAAAAGATGAGGGGAAAAGACATAATTACACATGAACAGAGCTCACATGGAAAGCTTAGTCCAAAATAACTACAAAATGAACATCATGAGTACAGAAGATAGGAATAACAAATGATAAGTATAAATAAAACCTTATCGAGCTCTCATATGCAAGGAAGGTACAAAAAAAGTCAAGCTCACCTGTAGGCATCCCATAATACCATAAGGTACATATAGAAAACAAGTGCAGAAAGTAACATTAACATGATGCAATGGTACCATATGTCTTAGTAATAAAGCATGCACTCCCTTCCGGCTCTGTGGCTCACGAAGGAGTGACCCATGAGAGTACTAGACAAATATCCCTTGCTCTGGTTTAGCCCAAATGGGTATGGCCTATGGAAGGCATCCCCGCATATTATCTCATATAGGTTGCAATGTATGTTCCCAGCCGTCACTGAGTCTAAAACTAGTCAAAAATTCAATATTTGGGTATAAAATCAGGTAATTACTAATACTCAACATCCGACATTAGGATGAAGCTATAAGTGCTAGCAAGGTCATAGTACCCAAAACCAAGTTTTAAGGCATAGACTAAAACAAGTTAGAAAAATAAGAGTACCGAGTGCCCAATTGACAATCGGGTCTAAAATAATTAGGAAACTTTTTATCATCTCTTATTAATAAAGAATATACTTTATAAATCAATTTCATATCAGCATTATAAAGTAGTATGAAAAATCTTTTTGATCAACTTTTAGTTATCAAATCTCAAAGTTGTGCCAGTCATTAATATTTGAAAACGGGCCCTTAAGGCCATACAAGGTTTCAAAATCAATGATACTGGACCCTCGACCATAAAATAGCAGAAACCAATGCATAAAAATCCAATTTCACAATGATGACATGTACAGTCGAAATAAAATAGATCACAGATGGTCTTGCCAGTCCTATACAGGCTTGAATAATCACTGTAACTCAAAAATAACAAGTCATCAATGTACGGGACTCATGGATATTTCCAATAATCCAACTATCTATGTTCTAGAGTCAAGAAAGACCACTTAGGGTCATAGGGTAATCTATAATCAAAATACAATAATGAAACAAAAATAAAAGACCAGACTAAAAAAACAGATAGGGTCAAGGATACCAATCCCAAAATTTCCAACCCAAGGATGCTAATTAGTACTATTATTTCAAATATAAACCCAATCTCAGATCCGTAAGCCATAACCTACCTGACATTTAAAGAAAAGATGGAAAGCACAGGGTAAAATAGCTTGAACAACTCCAAAATGATCAAATGAACCCCAACGATCATGAAATTAGAAAAATAATAATCTACACGTTAAAAGGGATCCAACGATACTTGTAAATATAAGATTCTAGTAGGGAGAAAAATAAGAGTCAAAATAGGACCACGAGCTCAGTAAGCCAACATATATAAAGAAATACACCAATAAGTTCCTTAAGATATGGGGAACAAACCCAAAGTTTAAACTCAAAAGAAGAAATGGGAGCTCAAAAACCCAAATAGAGAAAAAAAGGTTTGGGGAAAATTTAGGAGTTTAATGAATGAATTTCATGAAATAGGATGTAAAAATTATCAAACATTGCTTGAAAGATGAAGATGAACAAACCCCAATGATTTCCAAGCAAAAAAACTAAACCACACTTCAAGAATTCAAAGAGAAATCAATAAATGATGAAATGGGTGAAACTACCATGGAAACTAAGAAATTTGAAGAAGATGACTTACCCCAAGGATCAAAATCACATAGAAGATGCTTAGAGAGGCATTTGAACTTAAAAATGGTATAAACACCTCTCAAACTCATATACATGTGTAGAACCAAGTAAAAAGAGAAAAATCCCATAAGCTTTTCTGGATTGACCCATACGAAGGCCCGTACGGCTCGTACAAGGACCATATGTATGCAAACCATGTATGTTTTTTTTACTATAAACGATATTGAGGACTCAAAAAATTTGCAAAATTGGCATATGAGGTAGTTTTTCTAAGATACAACTAAAATAACCTTTATGGATAATAAAAAGTTCTAATTGAACACTCAAAATGAGACCTACACACCCGAAAAACAAACCAACACTCTACCTAAAATAGACTTGGAGCAACCAGATTTTACATTTAAGACTCTGATAATCAAAAGTTAATGTAAGTCAAACTTTAAGCTCTCAACTAACTGTTATCTCATCAAACGGGATAAAATCATATCAAAAGCTCCTGGATCCAAACCAAGAGTCCATCTAGATAAAAAAAAAACAAATTGTGGAGCTCATGGAACTGTCAAATTCAATTTTGAGCTTGTTTAGAATATGACTAAAGCCAATGATTACAAAGGCTAAGGCTCTAGAATAGGAAAACCTATATAACAACCAAGTAAAGAATCCGCGAACTGAACCACCGGTCACGATAAGTCCTAAATGACTTAGGGCTTCTAAAAAATGCTCTGAGATTCAAGAAAAGTGTAAAATCATAAAAAATGATTGTAAGGGTCATTACAACATCCACTACTAAAAAGACTTTAGTCCTCGAAAGTCAGAAAAGATACGGAGGAAAGGCATCGAATTACGAAATAGGATGATACAGATCACACATAACTTGCTTCGCCATCCAAAAGGGCTCTTAGTGCTAAGGAACACTCCTATGGAACCTTGATTGTGAGAACTCTAAAAATACTAAATTCTCAAATATCAAGAAGTTGGGATGACCACAATCTCTCTCACAAAGGCTAAAACCATCATCGAAGATGACCAAATTTTTAAAATTCATATGGAAAATAGCATTATGGTATTGATCGAAGAAGCAGAAACCATAATTGATGCCCAACAGAAGCCAAAAAACAAGATCTAACCTACATGACACATTAATAGAGATCAAATCCAAAATTCACTTAACAAACACACTAACCGCAACCTAAACAGAAAACCCTCACACCATTCGGTAGAATACCTAAAATGCTTATACTAACCTATTTTGAATGATGAAACCTAAATATTCCAGCGATCTCAGTTATCTTAAATAAGTTTTGGTAAGATTATAATTTAGTCACTAATCCTTTGAAAATCCAACCTCAACCTATAACATATCCTTAAAACTGCTGGATAGGCCCAAATACCCACACCTAATGAAATAGGAACCAAAAGCACATATGTATGAACCATCTTTCAAAAGCAACCAGAACCACACACTCAGAATAGAAGAAGACCGAACCGATAGGAGTGAATAAACCAGCTCAATTTATAAGTAACAATAAAATGTAACAAACCATTAATTAGACAATGGCTAATTAAATGTAACAACCCTTGGGAATTTATAGGAAACCTGCTACACATATTAAAATGACCCCCCTCCACAAGGAAGATCAAATGGAAAACTCAATTGACCTCAAATGAACCCCAATTAGATGATATATGTAGAACCACCGCCCTGCACAATACTAATAAGACCATTCTTTGAATTTAGATACAACCTTTGAAATTGCTAAAATTATCTGAATCCATGGTGATTAAAGCATTTTTTTAGAATAATTTGAAACTACCACTTTTAATTGGGGTGAAGCCAAAACTGATAAGAAGGGAAATAATTGATCAAACCTTCTTTTAAAACCTATTTGAACCGAACCTTAAAATGCAAATACACAAAGTGATATTAAAGGGACTCTAGCTAAATCAATTTGTCTCTCTATGGATCCCTACATCTAAAACCCAATTGCAACTACGACTATCAAATTGTTATCGACCACTTGATTGAAACCAAACTAAGAAAGAACCATCTCAAAAACCATCACAACAACCGAACCAATTTGGAGGCAAAAGACCAAATATCAAAAGTCAAGAATCATCCCAAACTGAAGGAAATGTCTATACCAAATTGTTGCACTACCACAATCATAAGCCACCAAACTTTCGATGAATTATATGCCAAAACAAACAATGAATCCCTCTAAATATATACCTATTTCTCTTGCAACCCGTACACTAGAAAGCAATCCTAAAGCATCATAGTAGATTGAGGAATGTCAACTACTAGCCGGATGAATCAAAATAGAACCAAAGAATCAATAGATACAAGTCATAACTGTTCTACCTCAAACTTAATCAATCGATGAAATGGAGTACCCTTCTAAAGCATGCAAGCAAATAATATCATAAATAGAGAAAACACCAATATAAACATCAAAACCACACTATCCAGTATGTCAACTCACAATTTTTATATGGGAAAATAAAACCCATCTGACCCATAATACTCCCTAAACATTGTAATGCTAACAATACATCTATTGCGCTAATCTATGTACCAGAATAAGGCTAGTAGAACATCTCATCTCAAACTCTAACCCACACTCAAGATAAAACCTGTGATACCAACCCAAACCGATGATCATACAACAAATGACCATATGAGTATTAACCTAATATCTTCTAGCACATTAAATTCCAAAAAAGGTCAACACTAAGGTTGATTCTCGCGATCCACACTAAAGAATCGCCTACAAGGGAGAATACACATGCACATAGATACCACGAGGCTCCACAAACACTTATCAAAACTCGAAGATAAAACTCAAGCTATCTCTACTTAATAGAAGTCAAATGTCAAGGAGAAATTGAAATGGGTCTAGTTCTCGGCTCTAACTTAATAACCCAAAGATCAAAATCTCGCTCTGGTGGAAGGTCAGGTAGTAAAGTCACGACAACACAACAACAACAACTCAATGATCACAGGAACCAAAATAAGGAATGAAGCACCAAATATAACATCGTGAGAATAGTTAACTAAACCCCATAGTTTCGCAGAACTAATTTCCTAGATAAAAGGTGAGAAAAAAAGCTCAAATAGTAAAATACCCTACCACACCACCATAAGAACATCAAACATAATCTAGGTACGGATCCGATATAATAATCGAGAAACACACAAAGAGAGGGTAACCCAATTATTCCCAAAATCACAATAATCAACCAAAACTCTCAAGAGTATCAAAACCCAAGATCAAGCTCCCAAAAAGCTACAAAACAAGAATCTAACATCATAATCCATTACTAAGAGATCAACTATTAGGGTAGCAACAAAAAACAACACCGATAGTAGCTCAAAAGCAATCTCAATGAGGATTAAGATAATTAAATAGATATAGAGGATTACTACCAATAAAAGCCAAATAAATCCAAAACTGGCTAATAATGAACTAAAAATCAAACTCGTGGTCGCATTAACTGAGGACCCTACCTCTACTCTAGGAAAAATAGTACAAAACTAACTAAAACTACCACCTATTGGTATTGAACTTGACTGCCTGGCCCACCATGCTAAGCATCACTTCTGATCGATGGTGATACTTCCTCAAGGGAACTCTAAACTGGATAACTAGCCTATGTTGAGGGAAATCTACAATAATGTATCCGGTAACTCCACACTTAAAGCATGACCAGCCATAGGGGAAATCCCTGAAATAGTGACTGGAGGTACCATATACCAAGCATATCCCTAGAAACAAATGCCGACTAAAATCCCTCACTAGAACAGAATGGCCATCCCAGCCTAAAACCCCAGAAGAAGTACCACTCACAACCTGCCCAACACTCTGACCACTAAAACCATGTTGTACACATATAAAGTCTGTGAAACTGTCTAAACCATCCAAGTGGGCTGACCTATGTCTCCTGACATAGATTCACCTAATATATCCTCATTTTGGGGCCTCTGACCACTACCTCCATATGCCCCTTGACATAAATTCTCTATAAATCTCACATGGCCAGCAACCTGAGTGAAAGAATGGCCCACAATTAAAAGGTTCTAGTGCTAGACGAAATGGCAAGAACAAACCATTAATAAATATCTGAGCCCTTTCATTCTATGAAGGGAAAATCATAGAAGTGTGCCCAACCAACTCATAGAATCTATCCTCCTACTGATAATCGGAGATGGAATCTTATTGAAGACCTCTAAACTAACACCTAGGCCGAGAAGTACTCCAATTACTGAGTGATAACCCTTACTGTCGCTGACCTTAAAGTCCCAAGAAGTATCTCTTAAAGGACTAACGTAGCAATAAAGCAATATAAGCTTTTCTCAGGACTCTAAGCAACTGTTGAATTAGAACAGTATAGAGGTCGAGCTTTGAAGCTCTGACAGGTGTAGAAACTCTTTTATATGAAAATAAAGGGAACAATTTACTAAAAATATCACTACAGCCTCCCGAAGATAGGATATGGACGTTATCATACTCGATCCGCAAGGCTTTACTAGACATTGGCTTATTTACCGAGGATAACTATGCACCTAGAGCTTTAATACCAATTTTTTGTAACATAATTCTTAGGTCATGAGTGCATCTACAACCCACCATAGGGGAACTACTAAAAAAGAACATAAAATGGAAGTAAAAAGTAAATATGGAAGATAAATGCTCTAATATACTGAATTAAATCCCCAAATCCTGGTATCTAGTACATGAGCCACTAAGAAATATACACAAAGTCTGAAATAAATACATCATCTCCTTTTGGAGTAAAAGAGAAATAGTAAATAGTCTCAACGAAAAGATAAAGTGTGATCTAGAGGCTGAAGATCACCATATACCCTAGGATCTAAATAAAAAGAATGAACTCTAAGATCAACGTCGCTCACTCATACTCAGATCTGCACAAGGAAGATGCAGAATGTAGTATAAGTACCAAAAAATTGAATTTGGTTCCCAATAGGCATAATTGGCCGATCGGTCCTATATAAGAAATAGAAGTAGTAAATACCAAATAAGGGAGGAAACAGGTCACAGACAGACAAGCAATGCATGAAAATGAACAAGCAAGAAATGCTAGTTACAGATAATAATAGAAATAATGAAGAACACAAATAATAAAGCTAACTAACATCAAGAATAGAAGAACCCATATAAAAAGTAAAGATATACCTGTGTCCTTACAATAAATAATAAAGTAAGAAAAATAAAGAAGGACGGTGTATCGGTAACCTCAATAAAAGACGAGTAGAAAAAAGGCATAGTTTATGGAAACCTGCACATGAATAGAGCTCACTTGTAAAAGTCAGTCTAAAATAACTACCAAATAATAATCATGAGTATTTCATAATCTTATAATCAAAATCACCCATACACATGAAAGGTTCAAACAAGTCAATATCACCCACTAACATCCCTTATTACCAGAGGATTTATACAGAAAAAAAGTTCATAAAGTAACACAGACATGATGCAATGGTATCGAGTATCTCAGTATTAATTTATGCACCCCCTTCCAAATCTATAGATCACGAAGGCGAGTCCTACAGGAGTCCTCGACAAATACCCCTTTGTCGTCTACATCCTAGATCAACAAGGCTCACGGAGGGAATCCCCCGCATACTATTTCATAATCTCATAATCAAAATCTCATAACTGTAATATTTTGAGTCTCAATATAAGTTTTCGGCGGTCACCGGGTCTAAAACAAGTCAAAAACTTGATATTCGTCCCCAAATACATCTGGGTATGAAATCAGTTAATGAATAATACTCAGCATCCAACTTCGGAACAAAGCTACAAGTGCTCGCAAGTTCATAGTACCCCTCACCAGGTCTTATTTCCTGGACTTAAACAATTTATAAAAACATGAGTACTGGGTGCCTAATCAACAATCGAGTCTAAAAAAATTAAGAAAACCATTTATCATCCATTATTAATAGAGAATTGACTTCATAAATTAATTTTATATCAGCATTATCCAGTAGTATAAAAATCTCTATGGAAAGCTTTTATATAAAATCTCAAAGTAGTGCAGTCATCAATATCCTAAAATGTGCCCTCAAGGCCATGCAAGGTTTCAAAATCAATGCTACTAGGCAATCAGCCATAAAATAGTAGAAACCAATGCATAAAAATTCATATTTCATGATGATGACATACACAATCACAACAAATAGATTATTGATGGTCCTGCCGACCTGCATATGCTCGCATATTCACTACAACACAAAATAAGTAGTCATGGATGTTTGAACTCACGAAATATTCCTAATACACCCACCATCTATGTTCAAGAATAAATAAAGACCACTCAGGGTCATAGGGTAATCTATAATCAAAATATAATATCGAAACAAAAATCAAGAACCAGACTAAAGAAGCGGACAAAGTCAAGGGTACCAATCCTAAAATTCCCAACTCAAGGATGCTAATTAAAACTATTATTTCAAATATAAGCCCAATCTCTGATTCGTAAGACATAGTTTACTTGATGTCTGAAGAAAACTTGCAAACATAGGGAAAAATAACTCAAACAAATCCAACATGCTCCAAACGAACCTGAATAATCAAAAAACTAGAAAATAATAGTCTACACGTCAAAAGGGTCTAGATCCTAGTCAAAATAAATCCACAGGCTAGGTTTCCCAAAACCCAAAAGGATATACACCGATGGGTTCTTTATGATATGGGAAGGAAATCCGCCAAGGTTTGAGCTCAAAAGAATATGAAATGGATACTCAAACACCCAACTAGAGAAGAAAAAGTTTGGGAAACAGTTGGGAATCTAATGAAGAATTTTTATGAAATAGGTGTAAAACTTACCAAAAATTGCTTGTAAAATGAAGATGAACCAAACCCCAATGATTTCCAAGATCAATCACTAAACCCCACTTCAAGAATTCAAAGAGATATCAATAAATGATGAAATGGGTTAAACTATCACAGAAATTGAGAAATTTGAAGAAGATGACGTACTCTAAGGATCAAAATCACTTAGAAGATGTTTAGAGAGGGTTTTGAACTTGAAAGTGGTAGAAAACACCTTCCAAAGCTCATATAAGGTTTTAGAACCAAGTAAAAAGACTAAAAATCCCTTAAAAACACATAACAAGGTTTTTCGCATTGATTGGTACAAAGGCCCGTATGGCCCGTACAAGGACCATATGACCCGTACAAGGACCATACGACCTATATGGGTCTTAGTGATAACAGATTAGAAAAATTTTAAACATACTTTAGAAACTCAATCGTAATCCCCTATATGCAAACCATATATGTTTTTTGAGTGTAAACGGTATTCCTGACTCAATGTAATTAAAAAAATTGAAATACAAGGTAATTTTTCTAAGATACGACACAAAACACTTATATGGATGATAAAAAATCCCTGTCGAACACTAAAAAGGAGACCTACAAAGCTAGGAACAAGCCCAAAACTCTACCAAACCTAAACACGATATTCTAGAGTTAATGGCATAGTCAGATTTTATATTAAAGGCTCTGATCATCAAAAGTTGACCTAAGTCAAACTTTAAGCTCCCTTCTAACTGTTATCTCATCGAGCGAGATAAAAATAACATCGAAAGTGCCTGGACCCAAACCAAGGGTCAATCTAGACCTAAATTCATATTTAGGAGCTAATGGAACTATTGAAACTCAATTTCGAGCTTGTTTTCTAAGAATGTTGACAAAAGTCAACAATCACGAAGGCTAAGGCTCTAAAATAGGAAAACATATATAAACCAAACGAATGATCCGGAAACCAAATTGGTATTAGTATGTCATAAATAATTTAGGGCCACTACAAAAATTCTCTAGGATGTTTCAAATATGCAAAATCATAATCGAAAGGGTGCATAACCCAAAATTCGGGTCATGATGGCATCTAAAACCCTCCAGTAGACAAGCCTCTACAACACTGAGTTACGCGCAATGTGCTTTATACTCTTTAGTCATCCAACATAGCAGAAAAGCATAAACAAATATAAGTAAAAGAGGAAGTATAAGGAATACATATACAACCCAAATCCCAAAACCTAGTGTCAATGGCACATGGAGCTACTATATAGAGTATCAAAATCATAAATATATACAAAGAAACTCCTACATAAGTAATACTACATAGGGCCTGCTATAGAAAAATAAAGTAGGCTTGAAATTAAGGAAACCACGATAGGCGCGAACGACAAAGCTCACTGTAATATCCACAACCACTCGTATCTACTTCGCACGATCTCAGAATCTCCAGCAACCCCTACCGATATCTGTACCATAAAATGGTACAAAAGTCCAACATGAGTACCAAACAAGGTACCCAGTATGCATCATAGGCCGATCAGGCTAATATAAAGTGCAAGTAAAAAGGCGAGGAAGTAAAACAGGTCAAAGATAGCAGGAAAACTGTAAAACCAAAAGATATGCGAAAAATAAGACACCGGAGTGCAATACTGTTAATAAAGTGTAAGTACATATCTATAGGGAACTACAATATGGTAGACACGTATGGGCAGTAACCATTATCTGAAAACCCGAAATCAAAGTGAAAGAACATACATACACTCCAAATGAGACAAGACCCAACTTACCATATGTCTCTATATATACACCATGAATAAAGGATTGAACAGTAAAATACAGCTAAGTACAGAATAGAAAGTAGACAAACGAAACCTACCCAGTGCCCCATCTAGCCGGCAAGTACAAACCGCACTACAAATCCCACTGTGACTCCCCATTAATCACAGTGAGCACAAAAAATACAAAATTAATACACGAGGAGGGTGCTGGAAAGTAAATATGAGTCAAGTCCTTTCATGCCCTGGCCTCCCTCTTAGTGTAAAATATCAGGGACTTACTAGTACAAATCTCAGGGTCCACTCCTAGAGGACCGCGCCTCAACTCAAGTCCAAGGTCTAATCCCTACCAATGCAAAACTCTAGGGTATATGACCCACATCTACCATACTCGGGGTACATGCCTCATAGGACTGTGCCTTAACTCGAGAGTAGGGTAAATGCCCCATCAGTACCTATCTCGAAAATCCTTGCCTCATCAGTGCCATGTTCAGGGGTTTATGCCCCACATCTTCTATACTTGGGATCCACGCCTAGGAGGACCGCACGCCAAAATCGAGAGCAGTGTAAGTACCCCATCAATACCCATATTAGGAATTTGTACCTCATTACATGATAACTCAAATAGTGCCCAAGATCTGTGGCCCCTATGTTGTGAGACCAGGACCCGGGCATACAACCCTTCACCTTCTATGCCCCTTCACGTCCCTCGAAAATTGATGATGTAATCACAGTCAACTAGAAAAAATGATCAACCTAAAACCCAACACACACTATCAGAAATATCACAAAAATAATCTACATTGCAATTAAATAAATCTAGCCTACTGGAACACTGATAAATGTCCTCGAAATGTGCAAACCATAGGCCCAAAGCACTGAATGCAATTGAAATTTCCGAAAACTATCAAATTATAATTCCAAGGGGTTAAAACATAAAGAATAAGACCTATATTTCAATTAGCAAATCGGGTCGAAAAATGGGCCTAAAAATGCTAGTGGGCCCCGCAGCCTGGAAAAATAAAGTAAATATATTGGACCAAAGCTCTCCACTCGGAGGACTCGTTATCCAAAATTGAGCTTAAAACTATAATGGAACGATGGAGAAATCATGGTTTACATTAAGGAAATCAACCTTTTACATAAGCTAAAAGAGAGAGAAAGAACTAGAAATACCCAGGGAAAACTTACGCCACAAACTCACACTACCTCACACGCAACTCCCCACCTCTTTTCTTAGCTCAAAAAACCCTAAAACAACCCAACCCAAGACCAGATGTGGTGATTTTTAATGGAGAAAACGGTTTGAAATGAAGGGGATGACCTCATTTTATAGACTGCACATGGCCGCAGAGGCGATTCACTAGGGTGATCTAGGGTTTGCAGGGGAGGCCTTCGCTGGGGCACCCATCAAGAACTGGGAGACCATCGCAAAGGTGAGGCAAAGGGTCGCTGGGGCGACCTGCAGCGAAACTCAGCAAAACTCGGCGGGGGGCCTAAAAAGAGCATCCCGAGTCCTATTCTAGAAAACCAAAAGTACATTTTGGGTGGAAAACACATTAAGGACTCATTAGAATTGACAAAACAACTAATCGAGGTCGTTTAAGAAAAAAAGACCCCCAATCTCAAACCAACTCAACAGAGGAATTTTCCAAACTTCCATAAACGAATGCAAAATGAGCCTGGACATCCTGGGAAGAAAACCAATAACTCAACTAATCAAAATCATTATTCTGGAACTGATTGAATTGAAAGAATCCCAATTTGATGCTTTGATCACCAAAAGACCACCCAAGCTAAAAAATGAGTTTTGGCTGAGATGAATTCCACAAAATAACCCAAACTCAAAACGGATATCCCGGGACATGAACTTAAGGTCCACCTAGACCAAAGTCGGCATTTTGGACCTAATGGAATTGTCAGAATTTGATTTCGAGCGTCTTTACTAGGATCTAACTCTCAAGTTCCACCATTTTAAAACTGAAACTCCATAATAGAAAAACTGAGATGATGGGCAAATAAGCTGCCAGGGCACCGTGATACTGGTCCCAGCAAGTCATGAATGACTTATGGCAACTACCAGATGGCTCTAAACACAAGAAAAGGAAAAAATCAAGAAAGTGACTAAAGGGTCATTACAACATCCACCATTATAAAATACTTTCATCCTCGAAATCCATGGAATGAGTAGTACCTGAAGGCTAGAACAGCTGTAGATACAGGGCCTGCATATAATTCTCTGTCTCCTAGGTAGACTCATTGACTAGTCGATGAGCCCAACGAACCTTCACTATCAGAATTTTCTTAGACCTGAGTTATCTCACATCTCTGTCTATAATAGACTCAGTCTCCTCAATATAAGTCAATGTGTCATCAATCTGCATAGACTCTCAACAAAGGACATGGGATGGGTCCGGTATATAGTGGCGGAGAATCGATACATAAAAAATGAGATGAAATAAACTAATTCTGGTAGCAAAGCAAGTTTGTATGCAACCTCTCCAACTCTCTGTGAGATCTCATAAGGCCCAATATATCCCATCCTACCAAACCTCATCACTCTCTTTATGGGTGAAACCCAAAGAAAGACCATGT
>JBDJHY010641808.1:0-16154 GCA_039654485.1 Withania somnifera | reverse complement strand
TCTATCTATCTATCTATCTATCTATCTATCTATCTATCTATCTATCTATCTATCTATCTATCTATCTATATATATATGTCACCCTTAAAGGAGCCTAATACTACACAGTATAGACTTATTTAGGTTGGGAATTTACCCACGTGGCCTTTTTTAAAATAGAGTTTGAAAAATTGCACTTGGGGACCTAAGCTCGCATTAAGAGGCTGACTTGATGAGTTTTTCCTCACGTTGCAAGGCTTATCACAGACATGTTCCAGTGAGCCCCCGCGCTAAGTATCATAATACAGGGCTTAAGTGGTGGCTTAAACTTCACGGTGGGAGGTTTATATGATCTTGATCTAACCTCGTGAGATTCATTCCTCGAATAATATTTTCACTCTAAAATAGAATTATGGGAAGAGAAGAGAGGTCTTGTGATTTGAAAGAAGCTTAAGATTTGACGTTTTAGAGGGGTCTTAAGTTGTGAAATTAAGTATATAAAGTGGTAGGTGAATACATCCTGGATTTTGGAAATGTTTCATTAGGTTTTAGAATCTCACAATGTGACATTAATTCCCTAAAATAAGCTCGCGTCATGGACCTAACCTCAAAGGTTTTCCCCTGCAGCAATGGCTTTAGTAAAATGCTCATAACATTTTACTACAATCTCTGATTTATGTGAGGTATATTGCATTGGAAACTAGATTCGTAGAACTTTAATTTAGATATATTATGGGTTACATAACTCATAATATCCTAGAAGATACTTTCATTTGAAGTTGACCCATTTTTAGACCTTTACGAAATCTAACCGATAAGAATACTTTGACTTCAACTTTTGTTCTAGTGGTTCATTAAGACCTTATCAGCTCCGACACTTCATATACACTTAATAGATGGATTTGATACCTAGGTTAAAGTATGATCTCAACGGATTTATTTTTAATCATGTATGCCTAACGGTTCAAGTCTTGGCTCAAAACCCAAGCTAGGAAGTGCATCTCTTAGGGGTTAGAATGGAGAACTCTACAGGAAGTACGTATTCTAAAACATAACTTGAATGTTTCAGAATAGGATGTGCTTCTCCCAGGGGTTAGAGTGAAAAACTCTACTAGGTAGTGTGTCTCGTTGGTGTAAGATTGAGAACTCGACTAGAAAATACATCTTCTAGGAAAATCAACTAGAGAGTGTTTCTCCTAGGAGTAAGATTGAGAAATCGTCTAAAAAGTGCATCTTCTAGGAGTGAGACTGAAAACTTGACTAGAAAGTGCATTTCCTAGGAGTAGGATTTACTCCGAAATGCGTCTCCTAATATGTAACTTGAAATAACCATACTAGGAAGTACGTATCCTAGGGGTTAGACCAACTAGGAAGTGCATCTCCTAGAGGGTTAGACTAACTAGGAAGTGTGTCTCCTAAAATGTAACTTGAAATACCAAAACTAAGAACTGCGTCTTCTAAGGTTTAGATTGAAAAACTCTACTAAAAAGTGCGTCTCCTAGGAGTAAGATAGTGAAATCGACTAGAAAGTGCATCTTCTAAGAGTAAGATAGAAAATTCGTCTAGAAAGGTGTCTTCTAGAAGTAAGATTAAAAACTCGATTAGGAAGTGTGTCTTCTAGCAGTAGGATTTAGAACTCGACTAGGAAGTATGCCTGCTAAGAGTAGGATAAAGAACTTAACTAGAAAGTGTGTCTTTGAGGACTAGGGATCTTGACTAGGAAGTGTGTCTCCTTGAAGTAGAATAAAGAACTCAACTAGAAAGTGCATCTTGTAAGAGTAGTATTAAGAACTCGATTAGGATGTGCGTCTCCTAGGAGTAATATAGAAAACTTAAATAGAAAGTGAATCTTCTAGGACTAGGATTAATAACTCGACTAATAAGTGTGTCTCCTAGCAGTAAGATAGAAAACTCAATTAGAAAGTGCATCTTCTAGGGGTAACATGCATTCATAATTGAAAAACTAAAACTCATGAGTGTGATTTTGTAAACCTTTGTTGCTTTATTGTCTTTGCAGGAGTGATTAATTGCACACTTTGAAGGTTCAAACCTTGAAACCGTTGATTTGCAGGACACATCCATTTCTGTTTCAAATAAAGAAAATTTGTAAGTTTAAAAACATGGTGGTTGATTTATGATCTTGACTTTGATGAAGATCACTCCTTCCTTACATGCTCGACCCTGATTTGAACTTTATAAGACTTGTTGGCTTATTGTACTTACTTCTAAAATTTTGACCACTTGAGTAATTTTAGTCTAATATTATACCTCCCATTTATCGATGTACCTCAATTCAACCTCTATTGACCCTTTGATTTTTCATAAGTCAAGAATCTATCAGTTGATGGTATTTCATTAGATATTTTGCCTCACTTTAAATGAAGTTATTCTCTTGTGTTGTCCGTTTACCTTGTTTTATGCAATTGAAAGTGTTGACAGAAAATTTTGAAGTCCTTTCTGACTTGTCTTAACATGGACTTGACTAAAAGGCTCAAACAAAAATAAAATGATGAATAGAGAAAAATAAAAGAGAATTTTTTTTTCTTATTTTACGTTTAAAAAGTAAATTAAAGAGAGACTTATTTGCATGGGGTAGCCAACTCCAATGATTATGACATGGATTTTGAATAAGTGGTCCGTCTTATCCACCTAAGCTAGTCATCACTCTTATCGGCTTGTGAACTTAAAGCCGAAGTTTCATTCTTTAAAATCTGCATCCAAATTGTAAACCTTATTCAATTAGTGGCACCTGAATGGGTTTTTTCCAAACCTACTTCATTTTCACATATCTCAACTCATGAACGCCTCATGGTTCCTTTGAGGGGTTTAACTAATAAGACTCTCATTTTCATTTCTCTCAACTCACAATCGCCTCATGGTGCCCATGAAGGTTTTCACCAATAAGACTCTCATTTTCTTTCTCTCTACTTACCATCATCTTATAGTACCCGTGAGAGTTCTTACCAATAAGATTCTCTCATTTTTATTTCTCTTGTTCACCATCATTTATGGTGCCCGTAAGGGTTTCTGCCAATAAGACTCTCTCAATTTTATTTCTCTTCTTTTATCCCCTGTGTTGATGAAGAAAAGAAAAATCAATGGTGCGAGCATCTTATACCTATAACATAGCTGAACCTGACATTCTCAAAAATTGACCAGAAGGTTATTCTTTTGTTGTAATATGGATTTTGGAGATGGGTTGAAAGAAAGGATTCCATGAAGAATCAAAATATAACACTTAAAATAGGGTTAACACTTACGACTTTTGAAATCGGCTTAACAAAAAAAAAATTCCCCCAGTTTCTTTCAAACTGGAAATGATGAGATTATTTACATGGTTGGTCCAAACATAGCTTAGGCTGCCTACGTATCTTCCTGAAATAAGAATCAGGTCAAATGTAGTTCACAAAGCATATTTATTTGTTTTAATGTTGTTGCTTTCTTTTGTTTTCCTTCTGACTCATTGTATCTTCTTTTTATATTTTTTTTTCTTTTTCTTTTACTCATTTTTTGACTCCATTTTGATCTCAAAAGAGGAGTTTGAAAGAAATAAATGAAAGCTCAAATGGGATAGCAAAGGATGAAAATTATTTGTGTACTAGAATGAAATGCTTTCATCATACCAATCTTTCAAAATGTCAAGTACGAAGCATGCAGAATGGGAGTAATAAGTGAAGATTATATACCTTCTTCATATTATTGACATTTTAAATATGTGTTTCACTTTATCTTTTGTGCTTATCAATTCAAAAGCTCTTCTGAGCCATCTTTTCTTCACCACAAATGACACACATTGATTTAAATTGTACTTGCCTTTTGATCTCTTTGATATGAAAGTATGTGTTTGATTGATCCACTTTAAATTACTTGGTATCATCTTTCTTGATGTCATTCTCATATTTCCTCTAGTGAGTGCCTCAGTTCCGTTAATTAGACTTCAACTTACTCTCATAATATTTCAATCCTCTATCTATCCTCAAATGACTGCTCCTTACCACTTCTGATCTTTTTGATGCATTTATTGCATAATTTTACAAGGTTTAAGTTCTAGACACAAATTCTGTATGCATGTCATATCAATAGAACTAGTATGAAAAAATTGTACTAATTAAAAAAACTAAAAAAAAAAGCTAAAAATGACAAAACAAAACTCATATTTTTCTTTTTTTAATAAAGGGATAGAAGTTTGATTCTGAAATAACTTAACTAAATAGAACGAACATCAAAACCAACTATCAAGACTCCTCCCTAGTAAGGAAAAGAGTCGACTTACAATAACAAGATTGAAATCTTAGACACTAGGGTGTATATTAACATCATCAAAACTTTCACAACTACCAAATGTATTTATCTCAACAATCAAGTTTAAAGGGCCCATGACTAACTCGTCCTTTTTTATAATGTGTGAATTATTGTATGCTAGTGAAATATTTAGAATGACACTTGAAATGCCTCTATCTCGCACCATAATTATTTTTTTGAATCATTATTTCTATTTCTCTTTTCAAAGAGCGACCATTATCGTTACTGTCCCTGGATATTAGAATGACATGCACACTGCACAGTGGGATCAAAACTTCTTGAATGCATATCAGGAGTATACTCAAAGAGAAGAGGGGTCAGGCCCCACCATCTCAATTTTTGAAACAAACTAGTATGAGATTCCCCGATTGGTGTGAAACTATCCCTTATCCTCTACCTTTTTTCATGCTCTGGTTAGATTAAAAGTTGGATTTGGGACGGCTTTCGTATGTTTATTGGGATAGAGAAGGTTTTGAGGGGTTGATGCACACCATTGTGGGTAAGGAGATAAATTAGTATATGGTTGTACGTTGTGTATGGGATACTGAGTATAGGCATCAGAATATTATAGGTTTTGGGGAGAGAAAGAGTATTGAGTTAGTTATATAGGCCATGTAAGATTGGAGGAAATACTCTATGATTTACGAGATTGATCCCTCGAACTTCATTGTAGCCTTGATACAATCATAGCCACATCTTCCTGTTGCTTTTTCCCACCAAAACTCTCCAAACCATTTTAAATTGCTTGAGTTCACCTTTAATGCAGCAAAGCTTACAATGCGCCTCGCCTTGATCCCATATTCTATCATCTGTCCCATTTTAAGGTCTTCAATAAATGACTTTACCAATGTATGAAGCAAGCGTTGAAAACATGTTTCATCTTGTTTTTGAAGAAAAAACTCTACCATTTTTCTTTTTTCGTTGGTGGTTTTACCCTAGCAGATTGTTCACGCCACTAATGCGACAATATTTTACATAACATATTTCACTTAAACCCGAAAAATAAAGCATATTCTTGAGTAATAACAATGTGTTTTAATGTGTTTTATGAGTAGTTTCAAGGTTATGTCAATATGAGGAAGTTTGGAGTAATTGTACAGAAAAGGAGCAAGTTTTACAAGATTCTTGCACATTTTGCCTGTCACCAAACGACTCGTTCAAGCCCATCGCCCAGAAGGAAATGAATTGGATAATAAGGCCAATTCAAATGGTGGATTAGGAGGTTCTCCCACAAATAACAGGTTCGTCTGAATCCATCACCTAATAGATATAATAGGACCAAAGACCAGATGGCTCATTCTTGGGTGGCAACTCAAATTTCTATCACTCATTATTTTATTTTCTTTTTATTTTTAGTTAATAATTAATTGTTTATTTATAGTTTTAGGATCACTCTTCGAGTGCTAGAATGCCAAGTGTATTAGTGCATGGGTGACGCAGTTAACAGATAGATAAACCAACCAAATAAAAAATTGGGTGAATCATCTAAGCCAGGACAAAATTCTTAGCCTAATCATCTTACTGGGACGCCACTGGATAGATAAGGCCCAGATGGATCTCCTGTAACTAGACAAACTTCTCAATCCATCCTCCTCGCCCTATTTTAACGAAAATTAGGTCGGGACTCTTAATAAAAGGATCCAACCGATCTAATGTATTAAGTTATAAACCTACGACCAATCAGACTCCTATTTAAGTTTCAATCACTTCGTATCCATCCTTTCAAATGCACAACTTTTTCCATACTAACTACCCACATCCTCCAATCATAAAGCCTACGTAAAAACCCTATAATATATGCACCCTGCTAGGATTAAAAAATGGGTGATAATCTAGGGTTACTTTTTGACGTTGATTTTGTTGAAGTTGAACCAGTAAGATCAAATTTTAATTGCTATTACTATGTATTTTGATTTTTTATTCATGAACCTAAGTCGATGGGTTAATTCAGAATAACCAAGTGGTCGCATTTATTTTTATCATAATACCATGAACTGTGGGATTATTGTTAAATTATTATGTGGGGTAGACTTGGGTTAGATAAGTTGAAAGTTAAAGTGTATAATTGTTTTTAAATGTTGTTGAAATGGTACAGAGTAATAGGTGTTGGTGAAAGTTGACTTCGTACAGTTGGGTAACGAGCAGGTAGAGGAATAGGCGAATCATCTCCTCAAGGACGAACCTCCTAATCCTATCACCTATTCAAAAGTACACCGGATCATTAAGAAGATATTTTAGATAAGTCATCTACACAGAGATGAATCATCTTATGTTTTGTCTAAAAACAGACGATAGAGGGGACGAACCATCTTAGACCAGACGAAATACCTACTCCCTTTGTCTGTACCTGTTTAATTTGACTTTGTTACCTGTAGTGTTTCACCAACTTGTTTACTAATGTTTGGTATCCAACTAGGTATACATGGCACCCAAGCTCCCATAAAAAAGAGGTGCAGGCCAACAAAGCGGTATAACCTAAGGGCTTAGGGACAAAGATGATAGCCCTAAACAAAGGGTGACCAGACAACAAACTAGGAAGACCTATACGCCCACTACCCCCTCTAGACCTGTACCTATATTGACATCCTCATCTGATAAGAAGCTGAATGATGAGTTAAGGGGTTCTTCTGAAGATGAAAGTAGCAGTAGCAGCAGCAGTGCCAAAAATTCTAACCCCACACCAACAGCATCTCCCGATGCTTACTTATAGGGAGAAATATACCTGGTCATCAAAAGCAAGAATCTAGAATCTCGATGGGAAATGTCTGGTTCTGATAAAATTTTTGCTGAGGGGTTGATCACTAATGCCAAAGGGAAATATCAGAGGAGCATCATGGAAGAGGTCCAAATTGTAATGGATCGCTTGCCCGACTACCCGAAGATCGAAAGGGTTTTCCAGGCCTACCAGTTCAAGTAGATGAATAAACCACCCATCCAATATTATCTGACTATAGTTCACAAGTTCTATACGAACTACAAGGATAAATTGTTAGGCATAACTCCCAAAGGATAGAAAATATCAGAGTTAGGGGTCTTAGATAGTGTTATGGTCCGACAAGTGAATGTCAACATCTTCGAGCAGATATTAAAATGGTTTTTATTTATTCTTGACTCTGGCTCCAGCAAAACATCCAGATTATGTCTACCACTATGCCACTAGAAAGACCCAAAGGGAATGGTTTGCATGGGAATTCACAAACATCAAGTCGGCATTGTTGAGCAACCCATGCTGCCAATCTAGACTATTTCTCTGATTTTCATTGCAAAGTTCTAGTGGGTAGTGGCTAGAATGAGGATCAAGCCAACACAGTCTAATAAATTGACTGATGAGGATACGGTGTTGGTGGCATTCCTAAGTTGAACTTTGGTTGCTTGATTGCCAATGAGCTTCGGATGTGCACTATGCATGAAGGTACGACTTACTTTTATACTTGTCTAATCACTGAATTGTGCCAGCAGGCAAAGGTACTAATATTATCGGGTATTGATGTAGGTACCGATGCCCTCAATACTTGCGACGTAGAGAGATTGAAAGATCTTTCTAAACTTGAGGTGAAAAAGCAAAAGAATGGAACTGCTTCTACTTCCAGAATTGGGTCAGATTATTAGATGTGCATAGACTCAGCAGATACAACCCATGCCCCTGCCATACAAAGGGATTACAGTGCATTTAGGCCATAAGTCCAACATCGGTCACTCAACAGACCGTCATATCTATCGTTATTTAATTTAACCCTGCAAAATTTGCACGCCTTGTCAAACGAGTGAGACAAAATGGTACTTAACTAGAGATGTTGCCAATAGAAGTTAAACTCTTCATGGATCGAAAAATCAAGGAGACTTTGGAGCCGTAGACACAATGCAGCCCTGTATCGATAACATAGAGGACCGTATGAATGAGAGCCTCCGACTAATGAGCCTATCTAAATGGGCCAGGTTTCAAATAGAGCTGGAGCAGCTACTGGATAATGTTACAGCACTGCAGCAGGGCCACACCCAATGGCCCTAACACTAGCGGTCCCGTTGAGTCTGACAATGAGGACCGTATATTAAGTTTATCTAAGATACAGTTGAAGGGCAAAGAAGTGATGGCCGGAGGTTATGAGCCGAAAGAATCTGCAAAGAAGAAGAAGAAGAAAAGAAAGGTGAGTAGCCGACATGAGGAAGTAGACTTGGAAGAGGTGCTGAAGCTGTCCAAGAAGTGTTTTGTGCTCGATGAGGATAGAAGTAAAGCACAAGTAGTAGGTACGCCTGCTAGCTCAACTCCGGGTGATCCTGAGCATATCAGCAGGGCACCCACTACTAATAAGGAGCAGAGAGAGGTCGAACAGCCATCTAGAGTTGTCCCAGAGACAGAGGATACGCCATAGGAAATGATTTTATGGTACAATTTATTTTACTATATTATTTCACTTTACATGTCGTGCATTGGGGACAATGCACCATTTTTGTATGGGCGGGTGTACCTTGTATTTGTTTTTAAGTTTTACGTCTGAGGGTTCTTGTTGCTAGAATCTTTTCCTTAGGCATGCTATCTAGGAGAATTGACATTTTAGGTTTATTAAGACGTTATTTATTTATTTATTTTGATGTATTTCATTAAACATTGATGCTTGTGTATATAAGAAAATTTCAGTATCAAGATATTTTTGTTGGCTTCTATCGAGTGTTGATTGTATTTTCATTCTATGTTATATAGTAAGGGTGTTATTGATTGTGTTTTTATTCCTGAACCATTTTATTAACAATTTTATATTGATATGAGTGTCTACTTGCAAGTATGGGAGAGTAATTTAGTATAATCTTTTTCTGTATATGATACCTATAACTTGCCCTGTTCAAATTTTAACTAAGTATAAAGTAGGCTGATATAAAAATGATCCTCAGACTTCTTTGATAAGTCACTAAAGACTTAAATGAGTCACCAAATAAGTGTTGAGTTCCCAAGTTAAACCCTTTAACATCTTTTTGAAACCAACTATTGAATTACCTCGAGAAAAAGACAAATAAAAAAAACTGAGAAGTTGTTGTTGTGGCTCTGATTCTCTATTGGATATTGAGAACCTAGATTTAGGAATTTTAACCTACGTCTAGGTTGGGTGGGTAGAAAAAATCACAAATATACGTGGTAATAATTCTTTCTTGGCCATGGTCCGGTAGTGAATAATGTGTGTTCAACCTATGTTTGAATATAGGTTGAGGTTGGATACCATGAAGCCATCTCTTACAAAAGAAAAGAAAAGAAAAATACCTATACATCAATACACATAGTACTGTGTGTAAAGAGTTCATAAAAAAAGAGGAGTTCAAGTTGTATAATAAAGAGGCTCGAGGCCAAGTACTAAGAAAAGAAGATTGTAGATAGGAAAATGATGGAAGAGAAAAGGAGGATAATAGAACAAATTGGGTCAGTCATTAAGTTCCCAAATTATACCGTACCAGCACTTAAACCGAAATTATAAGCCAAACAAAGTCATGACATGATTCAGGTCAACCTACTAAAAACTAAGTTGTAATTTATAAGGGCAAACCTATGGTTATTGTGTATATAATTAGATTTTTTTCTGAGTGTGACATAATACTTTCCCAGTCCCAATGTAAATTTCATTATGTGTGGGACTTCTTTGTTGCGAGAGCAAGTTGATGCTTTGATCAGTAGTGAATAAGTTAATGTTATAGTTCTAGGGGACACAAGCCTTGTGAAAGGTATTTTAATGTTTCACTCAAAAATGTTGCAGTGTGTGAATAGATACAGTAAGTCAATGCGACATAATGCCCAATGATTGATTGTGCTAAGATGAGTTATGTACTATGGGTGTTTTAAGTGTTCAATGTGTACAGGTTTGTTGTTGCTCCAGGACAAGCAAATATTTTAGGTTAAGGGTGTTGATGGTTGCTGTTGTAGCTAGAGTAATCGTCTTGAGTTACCACAATAGGACAACACGCTCATACATAGCCCTAACCCGGTGTAAAAGAGATTCATCTAGGATTAAAGGTTGAGAAATACTTAGATGAATAGTGTCATCTTTATATGTAACTCTACATTTAGAAATGATTGCACAACCGTACAAGATTACGATCCAAAGGTTTGCTTAACCCTGGTAAACATAAATCTAAATTAACAAAAACACTTAAATTATTCTATAATCACAAGCAATAACAACGAATACTTTCATATACATAATTCCCCTTTGTACTTTATGTTTATTGCTAGAAAGAAACACTGACTGACTAACCACTTCTATTGGGTGTACATCCAATACCATATGATTTGTGGAATCGACCCCAACCTAGTTGGGTTCTATATTTGACGAATGATCACTTATACTTTAGTGGAAGGCGTAATTTGAGTGTTATTAGCCACTTAATAGCATACTCCCTGAAACTTTCAGCACACTTCTTATTTATGTTGATTAGAAATTTATCATTGGGAACCAAGCAAACATTGTATTAAAAATGTTGCACAAATTTGCTAGCCACATCATCCCAATTTTTCAGCTTATCAATGTCCTGATTGACTAACTATTCTGAAGCCAGACTTGTTATACTACTCATCAAAGTAGGTCATGAGCAGTTCTTCTTTCCCTTCGGCTCCTCTCAATTGATTACAGTATCGTCTCAAGTGTGACACAATCATACTTATCAAATTTTGGCATCTTAAAGCCAATAGAAATGTGGAATGTGGACATTAGGGAACATGCATAGGTCTTTGTACAAAACTCTCACACAACCTCCAAGACCTTGCAAGTTCTTCATAGATCTCTCCAAATTACCCATCTTCCTAAGCATCTCCTCACGCTTCTCTATCTTAATGAATTTCTTAATTTCCACAGGATGTTCGAGCTGGGGGTGTAACAATACAGATCAAGACCTTTAATGTGTTGATTCAGGAGCATGGTACTGAGTATCTGGAAGATTTAATACGGGTGCACAAGTATAATTGGGGAGCACAACTGGTGGATGAGTTCCAAAGAAGATGTGGTATGGTAGCGAGGTGTCAATAAAAGCGCAAATGGAGGAGAAAGTTGACCACTGGACAAAGATCGATGCATTACTATCATTTATTGTTTCAACCTTTGAACCTCGTTAACTCCTGTGTCATAGGTTTCTTTGAGAGGTCAATGATGATGTTGTTTGATTCGGTACCATTCACGACAACTCTTTCTTTTGATTGATGTTTTCTGAAAGACTTTCCATGATGCCACAAACCAACCACCCTCTTTATAAAATGTCATGATGAATTAAAGACATTAGGTTAGCGTTTTAATATTTAATACGTCACATCAAATTAAGTGTAATGTCCCTAGCGTAATTATCAATTCTAGCATGACTTTAAGGGTAATAAGTTCATTTTGGCAACATTTCAATTTTCATTAATTGGCGTCCTTTTTTTCCATTCTTCTTTTTTTCAAACTCTTATCTCACTTATCTCTTCAGGCTTTTGTTTTTCGATTTTTATCTCTTTTATTTCCTCACACTTCTTTATTTTTCACTCTCACCGCTTTTTTCATATTTTCTTAAAAAAATTATTTGACCAAACCCGACTCAAATTTTCTGTGTATCATGTTGAACATGAATCAGGTCGTTGCGTACTTTAGAAAGATCAAACACACTCTTTTTTTATTTTTTTCATTTTTAAACTTTGAAAGAAAAGAAATCTATAAAAGACTTTTCTTAAAATTCTGAATTATCAAAAGAACTTTCTACAAATCTTTTTGGGGTTTTCATAAAATCTCTAATCTAGAGCAAGAACACTTGATAAAACTTTTTTTTTCTTTAAAAGAAATGAATTCTGATGAGAAGTAAAAAACGAAAATATTTTTTGCGAATTTTCTAAATTCAATGTTTCTGAATTCTGTTAAAAGAGTGAACAAAGAAAACCTGTTTTTTTCATTCATTTTTTTTTAAAATAAGAATATAAAACTCTTTGTTTTAATTTTTAAATAAAATCACCAAACTTGAGTAGGGTGCCTACATATCTCATTGTGAGAATCAAGTGTGTGTAGTTTGTCCAGACTGGACATAAGATAGCTAATAAAATATTTTTTCTGAACTTCTTTTAAATTTTGAGGAAATTTTTTCTTAATCAAAAGAAATTTAAGAAAAAATCTTTTTGAATTATTGAATTTTCTACAAAAATGAAACCTCAAATTGTCAAAGAAAGATCTTTTAGTGACTTTTTTAAAATAAGAGTATGAAATCACTAATAAAGAAAAGGTGATGAAATTTTTTTTCCCTTTCCTTTTATGAATTTTGAAATAAGGAAAAAAAATAACTCTTTTTTTAAAAAAAAATAATTGAAAATGGAAAAGATAATTTTTTTAAAAAAAAGAAAAAAAACTAAAAAAAATCACCGAACCTGAGAGGAACTGTCTACGTATCTCAACCTAAGGGAGGAGAATCATATGTGTGTAGTTTCGTTTAGTTTAGTTAAAAACTTTGACAAATTTAAGCTAACTAAATAATATCCCTTTTTTGTCTTTAGCATATATTTTTTAATTCTCTAGTCATGGATAGTTCAAAATGCACTCTATTTTTTTTTTTATGATTTGATTCTCTTTTTGGTAGAAAAATAAAATAAGAACCTTAAAGATTTTTTGGATTTTTGATTTTTCGAAGCATAAAGACTCCTAGAAATAATAATTTTTTTAAAAATTTTCAATTGCGAAAAGAGAAAAACTCCTATAAATAGACAAATCTTTTTTGGAAATTTTTTACTTTTGAATTTTTTATTTTTACAAAACAGAAGGACTCCTAAAATACAATAATTTTTTTTGAATTATTCATTTTCTAACGTGCATAAAAAACCTTGAAAAATAAGAAAATCTTTTTCCACTTTTCATTTTACAAAATAAGAAATCTCTTTTTTTTCGAAACTCTCCTCCCCCAATTCGCAGGCACCCATTTTAATATATCAATGTGCCAAATGACCTTTTTATCCGCAAAGATGCAATAAGTAGCACATAGGGATGCTTTGGGATGAATCTTCTATAAAGAAACCAAATGGTTCCCGCTAACATGATGCACATTAGAATGACCTAAATACTGATGTAGAAATATTTATCAAATAGATTGATGCATCTTGTTAAGAATAAACTTATTTGACTTGCACTCTAGACACTAGAAGGTGTCAACATTTGATACTGGATATTGTCATTTGAAAAATCTATATTAAAAATTTAAAGGACTAATTTTTTTTTTAGTATATACAAGCTCTTGAGAAACTCATATATAATCCTCATACGGATTAAGTCAATTAATGATGAAATACTAGAATCACCTTAATACATAGGGTATAAAATGACTCTATTTATCTTTATGTCTTTATGAAAATTAAATCTTTCATATTGTTATGCAAGTTGATGATTTGCATTAATACTCTTGGAGAATTTTCAAAAACAATAGATTATCTGATGAAATAAGCTGAAATGAGAAATATGCATACTTGGACTGGTCTTGAAGTGCTATATCTTATGCAATTGATGTATTTATTCATCTTATTATAACTATGAGAACGATATAGTTATACTCCTATATGGAGATAATGAAATAAGATTAAGTGTATATTGCAAATGAAAGCTCATTGTATGAAGACAGTCTCACTTGCTTAACTCAAGTGAAAGAAGAATATGTCAAAAGAGATAAACGAAGTACATTTCTCCAAAGCTTTTATACACATGATCTTCAAAGGATAGTGATATTAACATGTAACAAATTCATTTAAGTGATGATATGACTGTTTGTTCACCAAATGTTTGATCAATTTCAATTTTCAAGAAGATGATGCACAAGATTGGAATGTGAAGATTCAAGTCTTTTGATTGATGTACCCACTTGGGGGAGTTAGTCCGCGATGTATCCTTTTTTCCTCACAAGGTTTTTTTCCACTAGATTTTTCTTGTAAGGTTTTTATGATGCAACCTAGATGTGTATTATTAGATATGTGTACTTTTTTTAATTGAATTTTTTTCCACTAGATTTTTACTAATAAGAGTTTAACGAGGTATGTTATCTATCGATTAGACATTCAACGGGAAGAACTATAAATGATAGACTTAAATATAATAAATATCTATTAGTTATTATGAATGTTTATCAAGTCATTGTGAGTATCTATCCAGTTAGCATAGAGGACTATCTTTGAGAGAATAGATAGGTAAATTTTTCCTAAAAATAGAGGAGTTCTATTCATTGTAAATCATTCCGAAGATCCCCCAGGATATCCTCACATGAGAAATAAGAAAAACCCTTTTCTCTCTCTTATTTTCTTGTTTTTATTTTGTTATTTCATAACAATATTTTTTTTGGATGAAAATTATTTTCACCCTTCTCAACTTTACTTTAAAAATCAAACTTCCAACTCAACTTTAAATAATAATCAAACTCCCCCTTTTATCCTATAATATATCCATTTTACCCTTATTGTATCTAATATATATGTATGTAATACCTCTTTATCTTATATATAACTTATTTTTTTAACCTAGACATTTATAACATTTTAGTTAAGTTCATTAACATTATAGGTAGAATAATACTTTTATGAATTTGTTATAAAATTTAATGTTATTTTATGATTATTATTTCAACATTATATGCATTAAGCGTGTGTATATTTTGATGTACATGCATGTGCGTATATTTTTGTCTTTCCCCACTTTTTTACTCCACGTGTTTCATATTACATGACCCTTCTTAAAATGACACATCGCATAAGAAAATTTAACTTTAAATTTAACTACTACTACTCTATGCAATTATTTAATACTAGGGGTAAAAAATATTATTAAGAATTTTTCTTGATTTCATAAATTGGACAAGTAAATTGAAATAAGTATTTTTAAAACGAGGGTCAAGTAATATGAAACGGCGGGGGTATTATCCGTTGTCTATATAAATAAATAAGTTTTGATTGTCACTAATGGAGTGTTGCATAAATTATAGCTTAAAATAATTTAAAATTTAAACAAATACAATCTTTACATATTTGACCTTATATTAATTAATTATTTTATATTTTATACATGAAAAATATTTGTATAGTTATTTACCTGTTTAATTGTCTTTAATGGAGTATTATATAAACTATGGTTTAAAATAATTTTTAAGAAATATAAACAAATACAATCTTTAATAATTTTGCCTTAATTTAATTAATTTTATTATATTTCCCGTATAAAAGTTATATAGAAGTTTTGATAGACTATTATTAATAAAATTAATTTTCTTATTATGCTAATTTATTTTATTATAAAACATTATTAACTTGTATTCTTGATTAGTGTTTCTCACATTTTCCACTCAAAAGAAAATGCTTATGTTTTTAATAAAATAAAAACATAATGATTTTTAAGAAAGTAAAAAAAAAAGTTAATAATAAAAAGGTACTATAGATATTTTAAAATTTTAATTAGAATAAAAAAGAAATTTTAATTATTACTCAAAGTAAGGGGGGAATTTAATTTAAAACAAAATTGTGGGGTGAAAATTATTTTCACCCTTTTTTCCATATAAAATTATCTTTAATCAAGGTACTTATGTTAAGGACTATGATAAGTCCTAAAACTTACCAGGGTAATTATCCGTCTGAGAACCACGAACAAAAGAGCTTCCAAACTTGTTAATAAAGGATCAAGAACATTCCTGCAAAACAAAAAGGCCCAGGGTGGTCCCCAGGGTTGCTCTCCGATGCTTAAGTCAGCAACCAAGCAAAGAGAGTTACCAAAGTATTTCGTAGAGTGTAAATTCAGATTATAGAGCATACATGTTTTTCTGGCCTTACCTGAGCTTTTATAAATGCTTTGGTGCCCAGTAAGGAGAGGAGTTAATCTTTACGTGATTTTCGGGAGTGATAAAGCTAATTATGGCAATCA
>JBDJHY010641807.1:0-36627 GCA_039654485.1 Withania somnifera | reverse complement strand
CTCTAATATTGCATTATTGATTAAGATCTTACTAAAAGCATTTAGTAATTCTAATTCAAAATTCCAAGTCCCTGTGGGTTCGACATCCGGCTCGAAAGAGCTATAATATTACTTGTACGAATGTGTACACTTGCATGTTCTAGGGAGTCAACACTTGGGAACTATTCTAGTTGTTGCGCGACGAGTGTGGTGAGATGAGTTTTTAGTTGGTGACCTTTGGCTGATCATAGACTTTGTTTACTTTCAAATTCCATTATTATTTGTATTATTATTACTATTTTGTGTTTAGCCTCCTATATATTAATGTTTGGCCAAAACCTAGGGCCTCCCATTGTATTTCTACCTTGTGGACATTCTGTATAGTATCTCCATATGCCATTGATGCCATTTGTCCAAGCATGCCGAGGACTTGATATCTACTGAGGAGAAGCGAATTCGCTGCTTCGCTCACGGATTGATGCATGACTTGCAGGGCCATGTTAAGCTATTTCTCGTGTTACAGAAGTCATTCGTAGAGGTTTTTAACCTTGCTTGTCGTATGGAGATTTTGACTAGCTAGGACAAATGGGGTAGCGAGAAGAGTTAGTGCCATCAGGGCAGGTTTTCAAGAACAAGGATAGAGGGTCATAGTTTTGATCGAATGTTCTAGCCGAGCCGACAACACGAGGCCTCGAGTAGCGGGGAAAGAAGCAAGCCCGTCAAGGGACTAGTTCCAGATTTGTGAGGCCTTATCGAGGGATCCCATTGCCATGTCAGGTAGGGGATGTTTTCTATGAGTGTAGGGAGAGGGGTCACTATGCTCAATATTGTCCCAGGATTCGTAGAGGTAGTTTAGTGAAGGGGTGTTTTGAGTGTAAGGACCAGGGACACTATGCCCGATCTTTCCCCCAGCGTAGGGCCTTTTAAGCCGCAGTGGCTACCTATTCAGTATTGCAGACGGTGCCACCAGTGGGCCACTATCCATTCAGGGAATAAGGGAAGGAGGTCGGGTGGCCAGAGGCAGAGTAGGGATTTAGGTGCACAGCAGGATACGGGAAGCACTAGCTTTATGCAATACCTGACAGAGCCGAGGATGAGGCCTTCGATACTATTAATAGTCGTACGTTCACTTTTCTTGGACTTTTACATTGACATTATTTTATCCAGGTTCCACACTGTCCTACATATCTATTTATTTTACTTCACGATTAGGTGTTGATAGTGAGCTACTGCCTTTACCCTTGAGTGTATCTGCCCAGGAGGGTGCAGCCCTAGTGGTTGATCGGGTATATAGGTTGTGCTTGGTGACTATTTAGGGTTATGACATGTAGGCTGACTCTATTGTGCTGGCTATTATATTTTGATGTGATTTTTGGCATGGACTGGTTGTCCTACTATCGTACTGTCCTGGATTGTTATGCTAAGACCATGAACTTATCTTTTCCTGGTGTGTCCTCTATAGTATGGCACAGTCCTACTAGTCATTCATTGGTTTCGGTTCATTTCTTAAAATCGAGCCCCACATTAGAAATGCCAGTGCTGAGTCCCTTTTCCCTGATGATGTTCTAGTTATTAATGAGTTTGTTGATGTCTTCCCTGTTGATTTGCCTGGCCTTCCACCAGAGTGGGATATATATTTTGCTATCAAAGTTGATCCGGGCACCAAGCCCATTTCTATTCCTCCGTATCAAATAGCACCAACTAAGCTTCATGAGTTAAGTGTTCAGCTATAGGATTTTCTTTGTAGGGGTTTTATCCATCCCATCGTATGTCCATAGGGTGACCCAGTGTTGTTTGTTAAGAAAAAGGATGGGTCCCCGCGAATGTGTATTGATTATAAGTAGCTAAACAAGGTGATCACTAAGAATAAGTATCCTCTTCCCTGTATTGATAATTTATTTGATTAGGTTTTATGAGCCACGATGTTTTCTAAGATTGATTTGAGGTCAGGCTACCACCTTTTGGGGATTCGGGCTGAAGATGCCCAAAAATAGTTTTTCGAATGATGTATAGGCACTATGTGTTTCTAGTGATGTCATTTGGGCTGACTAATAGCCCTACAACTTTAATGGATTTGATGACTCTGGTGTTCCGAACTTATTTTGACTCATTCTTAATTGTTTTTACCGACAACAAACTAGTTTACTCACAAAGTCGAACCGAGCATGAGGGGCACCTGAGATTTGTGTTACAGACTTTGATGACTGAGTGACCCTATGCTAAGTTCTCAAAGTGTGAGTTTTGGCTAGATTCCGTCTTCTTTCTAGGTCATATGGTATCAGGTACCAGTGTCAGTATTGATCCGGCTAAGGTTACAGTAGTTAATTAGCCTCAACCTACTTCCATCACTGAGATTCATAGTTTCCTGGGGTTGGTAGGGTATTATCATCATTTTGTTTAGGGTTTCTCTTCCATTATAGCCCCTTTGACTAGACTGACACAGAAGGATATGCCCTTCCAGTTGTTAGTTGAGTGTGAGGCCAGCTTTCTAAGGCTGAAGGAGTTGCTAACTATCGCATCAGTTCTCATTTACCAGTTAAGGGCAACCTTTTACAGTGTATTGTGATGCTTCGAGTATCGGCCTGGATTGTGTCCTGATACAGTAAAGTCATGTTATAGCATACGGATCGAGGGAACTAAAGGATCATAAGCGCAACTATCCCACCCATAATCTAGAGGAACTATTTATATGGAGTCCACTGCGAGGTATTCACTGATCTCCGTAGCTTGTAGTACATTCTGAGTTAGAAAGAGGCTTAACTTGAGGGAGCAGAGATAGGTTGAGATCCTAAAGGACTATGATTTGACTATTCTCCACCATCTAGGCAAGGCTAACGTGGTTGCCAACGCCTTGAGCCGTAAGGTAGTGATCTTCAGTAACATAGATGCAGTTCCTATTTCTAAGAGGCTGCTGGCTCGGGATGTTCAAATTTTGGCAAGCATTATTGTAAGGTTTGATATTTTAGCGTCGGAGAAAATTTATTGCCTAAATTAAGTCTAGATCCTTCTTGTTTGACTTTATTCCACAACCCCGGTAAGAGGACCCACGGTTAGTAAAGTTGAGGGAGAGGGTCCTAACGGGGTGATTTTGATTGGGCTAGTTTAGACTCTGATGATATATTATGGGTTCATAGACTCCTTGTTATTTTGAGGGTTGGTGAACTTGTTCAGACTTATTATGTAAGGCCCACTTCACCAGATACTCTGTTTACTTTGGTATTTTGAGGGTGTACTGCGATCGGAAGTAGAATTACCGATGGCGAGTTATGAGGAGGTATATTCTGTCCTTCGTTTCTCGATGTTTTAACTATCAGTAGGTAAACTTTAAAAACCAAAAGCTGAGAGGTGAGATACAGAGTCTCCCTATCGCTGAGAGGAAGTGGGTACGGATTACTATGGATTTAGTCAGAAGTATTCCCCATACATCCAGAGGGTTTGACTGCATTCGGGTCATGGTGGATCGATTGACGAAGTCAGCTCACTTCCTACCGATTTGTTTGACCTGGTTGTTGTGATATTAGCCGTACTATATGTCTGTGACATAGTTAGACTTTATGGGGTATAGGTATCTATCATATCCCATCGGGGCACATAGTTTACCTCACAGTTCTTAAGATCGATTAAGAGGGAGTTAGGTAAAGAGGTTGATTTGAGTACAACTTTTCACCCACAAACGGATAGGCAGTCTGAGAGGACCATTCAGACACTTCATGATATGTTGTATTCCTATGTCTTTGATTTGGTGGTAATTGGGATAGGCACTTGCCCTTGGAAGAGATTTTGTATAATAACAACTACCACTCTAATATCCAGATGGCACCGTTGGAGGCTTTGTATGTAAGGCATTGCAGATTGTAGACTGGTTGGTTTAGTGGTGGCGAGGATTGACTCTAGAGTTTTGATTGGCTCCGCGATACTACATGTCAAGTCAAACTTATTCAAGATAGGCTACGAGTAGCCCAGAGTAGGCAGAAGTCCTATAAGGATGGTAGGCTTCAACCCCCTGAGTTTAGTGTTGGCGAATTGGTCTTCCTTAGAGTTTTTCCCATAAAGGGCATTATGAGGCCTAGTAGGCAGGGCAACCATAGCCTCTGGTTCATTGGGCCGTATGAGATCTTACAGAGAGTTGGAAAGGTTGCCAACAGACTTGCCTTGCACCTGAGTTAGCTACAGTTAGTCAAGTTTTTCATGTATCGTTGCTCTACCACTATGTAAAAGACGCGTCCCTTGTCCTTCATCGAGAGGTTTTGAAGATTAATGATACCTTTACTTATATTGAGAAGCCTAAGCCTATTATAGATAGAGTTGTGAGGCAGTTCAGGTCTAGAGAGATTATGGTAGTGAAGGTTCATTGGGCATATCGACTTGTTAAGAAAGCTACCTATGGGACAAATTGTAATATGTTAGCCCAGTATCCACATCTAGTAGAGCCACCAGGTACTACTCTTTTCTTGAATTTGGAGGATGAAAGTCATTTTTAGTGGTGGTTGTTGTAATGACCCATCTGATCATTTCCTTGCTTTCTGTCTTTTTTGTTCTTAGAGTCGTCTATTAGTTTCATAAGTAATTTATAACTTTGTGGGACCCATAGCTCGATGCCCTGGTGACTCGTTTATCCGTTGCCTCAGTTTTCCTATTTTGAAATTCAATTTTAAAATAGCAAAACTCGAGAGTGAAATTATAGTAAATGTGCTCAGAATTGAATTTTTACAGTTTTGTTAGCTCTAAGATGCCGACTTTGCTCTAGTTGGACCTTAAGTTTGTGTCATGGGCTTTTCACTTTGAGTTTGGGTTGATTTATAGAAATTCAGTCCATCTAAAGCTCATTTTGGAGCGTAGGTAGTCCTTTGGTGATTGGAGCGTCAAATAAGGATTCCAAAAATTTAATGAGCTTCAAAATGTCAATTTTGGGTTAGTTGAGTCATTTGTTTGCTTCCCGGGGTGTCCGGCTCATTTTGAGTAGGTTTGTTGAAAGTCCATAGTTTGGCTCCTTTTGATCCTTTTGAGTTTGGGGTCCTTTTTATTAATAAATTCTTGGACTTGAGACCGACTCCATTTGGAAGTGAATACAACCGCTGGGACTTGAGTCTATCATTGTACGACAGTAAGTAAAGTTTTTTTGACACGTATGGCACTACTAGTTTTGGAAATTTGGTGATACCCGATATATTGAGAATTTTGTTGATACTGTGTTAAAGGCATTGTACGCATTAACTTGCCAAGGATGGCTTGATGATACTATTGATATTCGACATGAGATGTCAGACTACTGAGACCCCTTGAGGTTATGAGATTTGGGATGTGAGGATATGATTATGTTAGAGATCGTACATGGTGACATACCTCCATGGACCTTGCCTCTGAGTTGTGGTTGACACGAAGCATCGGGGAGATATACTGGGAATATTTAAGTTAACCTCCAGTGGGTTCTTCCTACTGCACTTACGGGTACCAGAGGAGGAGTGTACACAGGACTGGTTATTTCATGTGATTGTATTTACTTTCTAGCCTTTCTTGTTGTGCCACTATCTTTTCTGACCCCTTTATTGTATTCCGTTATTTACTGCTTTATTATTGTTATGTACCTAGTGAGCCCTCGAAGCCTACTAGGTATGGGTTTCTTCGGTAGCTTATACTCACACTACACTTGCACATATGTAGATCTGAGTACCAGATCCCGATCGTGATTATAACCAGCTGTTCATTTGGATTCCATCTACTAAGAGATTCAGGGTGAGTTTGGCGTCTGGATTTTACGTTCTTCTCTTCGTCTTTGGCATTCATATCTGATCTCCATGTATTTTGGAGACATAATTATATTAGATATTTTAGATTTCTTGTTTTTGTAATTAGTGGTTCATTTGACACTGATACCAGGTTTTGGGTATTTATTTTATTCTTCAAACTTTCGCATTTATTTATCTTTCGATTATGACATTTGTGCTTTCTGCATTTGATTGAGCAGTCCTCTACTTCGGCTTCAGATTAAGGGTTTGGTTCTCCTATTGGTGGAATAGTAGGTGCTATCATTATCTGTAAAATCGGGTCGTGACAGGTATTCATATAGTATTTAAAGTCCCCAGATTCCTCTTTAGATAAGATGGTTTAGGTTATATTTAGGACAATAGGTCCATACCACAAGGTGGTCGTAGAAAGTGTATAGTAGGAAAATCTCTTCTAAATATTAGTATGATGAAAACCAAGTTGTGATACAATTATTACTGAGAGTATACAGTCCTAACCATAATGCATGCTCACAAAACAAGACAATAACAGTCTAGATCAGCCACTATGACACTAAGTAGAATTGGGGGATAGCTACTAAGATCAACCATCAAGTTATTCCCCACTCCAACCATACTGCGGTCTAGAGTCTCCTATAAAAACACATATGAAAGGGACTATATAGTACAATGATATAAGAGATAGACGAAATAAATGAGCGGAAGTAATATCTGCGGGGAGAATCATGCCATAAAACCCACCCCAAGCTAGGCACTTACATTAAATATGAACAACTAATACCTGATCTGAAAGAGATTAAGTCATAGCCTACCTAGGAACTAATGATGATCTCCATAAGCACAACTAAATTCATAAAATCCATGAACATTCTCAAAACAACACAAAAATAGAAAAATAATAATTCCCATTTCTAGATGAGTAAAATGAGACTCAGGTTGTTATAAGAGTAATTAGGTTGAATTTGGTCTAAAAATTTGCTCGTGGGCCCCACAGCCTGAAAAATGAAATAACATTCACCAATGCGTAGAGAAAGTTGTACGATACAAAATTGGGATCAATTGGGTTGTATGGTATAAAATTCATATCAATTCGATGAGAGATGAAGGAGAAAAAAAGCATGTAAGGTATATGTAAAGAAATTTTTACAATGAATTCAAGAAGAAGAAATTAGAGGATTTACCTGGTAGAAATCAATCAAGAATCTCCCACAACGCTCACACGAAGCTACCACTAAAATCCCACACTAATTCAGGCTAAAAAAAATATAAGGCCCAAGAAACGAGAGAAAAACGTGGAGAAAATTTTGTAAATCCAGTTCGAAATAAAGTAAGAAAGCATATATATAGAGAACAGGCGGATGATTTATTTGCCAAAAATGAACTATCAGCCATGGATGATTTATCGAACAAAATGCTAATAAATAGACCATGGAAAATACATCAGTAAAAATGACTAATAAATAATTTAGGCCTGCAACTTCTTGGAAGCATTTCTAAATTTATAAGGGCTCAGAATGAAAATATAGTGTGATTTTGGCAAACTAAATATGAAAATTGCATAAAAACATCATTCTAGACTCAACAGAACTGATAAAAAGACCATACGGGGTCATTTTAGCAGAATATAAACTGCATTAGAATGGATTAAAAGAACAAAGAGAAGTTAAAAGACAATTGGACCTCCAAAGTGAATCCGGTCACCCCAAGAAGCATACCAATAGCTCTACCAGCCTAAAGTCAACATTCTTGCATTGATGGAAGTGTTAGATTTCTAATCCGGCACTCCAATCAACAGGAGCTAACTCAATTCAACTTATTAGCCCCAAATGAACTAAGTTTCCAAAAACAGATCAAAATAAGAATAAAAACTCTAGGACATGAACCAATGTCCCAACTAGACCAAGTATGCATTCCTGAGCAAACATAACTGTTGGAGTTTTATTTCTAGCGCATTTTCTAGGAAATCACTCTCAAGTTCCACTATTCTAATTTTAGAACTCTAATGTAGGGAAGCTGACATAACGAGCTACATAAGTGCCAGAGAGCCGATATACCGGTCCCAACAAGTTAGAAATGATTTTGAATAAGTACCAGAACACTCTAAACATAAAAATAACACAAAAACAAAAAAAATAACCCCGAGGGTCATTAAATATCTTTTCAATACACAGCTGATCAAAGTCATTATTTAGTCATTTAAAACATACTCTTGGTGAGAAATTAGAAAACATTTGATCAGACTTAAACAGTTCAAAAATACTAAAATGGACCAATTTTACATCCCTGGCTACTCAAATTAGTTAAACTTTCAAACATATTCTTATACCCTAGCTCCTATGGAAATCAAAGAGGCAAACCTTCATGATTATAGGTTAAACTTTTTTTAGAATTCACTAGACAATGAGATTCATCATTAACATGGTTTTATTTCTTATATTTAATGTTTCACTTATAGTAATCATAAAAAACTTGGAAAATATCTTTACCTTCCTCAAATTCTGTAGATCAAAACAAGTTCTAAGAATAATATGAAAGAATGCACCAACTTAAGGCTTCATAGTCGTATCACAAAAAATTTTAACTAAACTAATAACCATGTGCTCTTACAGCTACCAAGGAGGAAGGAACAACTAGTAAACATAACATGTTTCACAACTGAAACCCAAAACATATCACTTTGAACAAATTTAATATTGAGATTCTTCATATAAAATGTATTACAAGTACTTTAATAGAACAAAGGGTACAAGTAAAATAAAGCAATGAGCAACACGTCAGAAATGAAATTTCACTGGATCCTACACTATTAATTTTTATTTTGTAACACCTCAAAAAGATATCTAGAGTTCATTTTGTTATTTGCATGTGCTTAACTTCATCTTGAGACTTAATATGAGAATGAATTGTTATATCAATACTAAATATGTATGGTGTTTGGGTTTCATGTTTTTAAAGCCTTCAAAGTTTACTTTTCAACAAAATAAACTACATGTCATTTCAAGTTAGGATTAAAAGGTTACGACCCTTTCTTTAGGGTCTTGTAGTATCTCAATGATTCCTTGTAAATCTAGTGTATGCTAGTGTCTTATAGGGATGAAATGCTTTTTTATATTTCTGAAGTTTTAATTGTTGGGAATCAATCTCATATTTTTTGAAGTGTTTTATATGTTTAGAAACCTCTAAATGTGTCACAGTAGGAACCATTGTTTATTTGAAATGGTGCCATGCTTAAAACGAAATATGCATAGATTCCTAATAGAGACTAACCATGCAAGCATTATGTCACTGTTAGAAGGTTTCCACGATGGAACCGTGACATGACTACCATCACAGTTAAGTGTATTTTCTTCAAATCTTCCCTATTTTTGCAAGGCTATTTTTGATAATTTCCACATCTTAAATAAATAATACCATGTCCTTTTATAGTCAAAATTACATGGAATTTTAGACCTAAATCCTTATTTCAATTTATTCTACACTTAATCAAATTAAACAAAGGGTTTCTTCTCTAAATTCTCTCAAGAGGCAAGGTTAGGGTAAGTTCTTTGGCAGCAACCTATTCATTGATTTTCCTCCATTAAAGTGCTCCAAATAGGGTACATAGGCTATCAACATGGACTATTTTAATCCTTATGCCCCAAAACCCTAAATAAGGTTTTGAAGATATAGAAACATGTTAGGTGTAATTACCCTCATAGTCATATATGATAAATGCATGGTGTTTCACATTATAGAGCATTTTAGTAGTTGTCCTAAGTCATTTATGATTTTCTAGGATTGGTATTTCAGTTCCCTGGCAACTTAGTTGAGAAATATATAAAATTACCTATTTTAGAGCATAAAACTAAGTACTTGGAATGCCAAAAAAGTCAAGATTGAACTTCAATTAGTTTTTTAGAGTTTTCATTTGCAGTTTATGCTCATTTGTAGATTTGAGTAAAGTTTAAGGCCTAATTTTGAGCATGAGTAGTATTTATTTTCGAAGTGTCGGAATGGATTTCTAATGGTTTCATCAGTTTTGTAATGGCGAATTTAGGATAGTTTTACCCTTGGTATGTTTCCCAAGGTGTCTATGCTCAATTTAAGTTGGTTTCTAAAATTATGGAAATTTACTAGTTTTGACTAAGTCTTGGTTCGGGCTCATTTTCTCTCAAATGACCTTCGATTTCAATTTCGTTGATTCCTTTGGGTTGAGAACATATTTTACACATAAGATGCATATTTGGTTATCAAAAATTGGACTCCATTTCGATTCTGAACCCTTAGTTGAAAATTTTAAAAGTAGTTGTTTTGCTAGTGCAGTCACAATTCGATTTATCGGTCAAAGTTCTGATTTATTGATACCCGATATATGGAACACCTAATTGATAAATTGGTAGGTGCCGATAAATCAAAAACTTCATACTGATTAATCAGTACCTGCCCAAATTTTCCAGTTATAAGAAAGTGTCAATTTATCATCATAAATGGTCGATAAATCGATACCTGAAGATTATTTCTTCCAATTTATTTTTTGTTCATTAATTCATCAATCTTACTCTCATTTTCTCTCTAATTTTTTTACGATTTTCTTTGGAGACTTTCCCAAACTCGGAAGAAAATATCCTTGGAGCTCTCATACGTTTTCCTCATATTTGGTAAGTAATTTCATTCAATTATTTCCATGAAAATTAGAGTTTTTTTCTCCGTGGATGTCCTAATCATGGGTTCTTAATTTCACCAATTTTATCAAAGGTTGTTGAGTAAATTCTTGTTCATTGGGGTTATTTAACTTTGTAGTAACCTCTCCCTTTCAAGATTCATAGTATAAATCAATAAAAGATCAAATCTTTTAACCCTTTTATGATTTTTTTCTCCAGTTTGTTCAAGGGTCTTTGCTTACTCGAATTGTGCTCAATTTTGGAATACGGAATTCTAGTAACATTACAAATCCCATGGCGATGTTTATTTTTAGTTCTGATAAGTGGGCCCCAAGAACCCATATTAGGCACAGTCTGTAATTTAGCATTTAGACTCATCTTGATATATAGAATACTTTTATGCAAGTTTCAGAGTAATCGGAGATCTTTTGATATCATTCGGAGCAACATTTGCATTGTTGCAGTGCTTTATCATCGGATGGTAGGTAGGCTCCGTAGGGAAATAGCTGGGTTTATAGATTTAATAATTGTACTAAATAGCATATGTGGGTTGGTATATAGGTCTTTATAGTAACCTTGGATCATTCTTTTGTTCGTTTCTGATTCTCTATTTATTTTGACATCCGAATTAATATGGTACTTGTGACCTAGGAGTTGTCCAGTGATACTTGTGGGGGCATAAGTAGTTGTCATTTTATGTTTATATATATATACTGCTAATGTATGTGCAATCATTATACGAGAGGTTGGGCCATTGGCTCCATTGAGAGTGCATTAAGGTTGGGCCAGTATCACTACATGATCATTGAGTCGTAGAGGCTAGTCAGTGATTTTATTAATAATGAAAAATTTTGATTGTTTTAATAATAATATAAGTAAGTACCTTTTAAAAGTTTTAGACTCGGTGGTGTGTCGAGCACCCGCTATTACTATTCTACTTATTTTTGTCCAGGTTTTATACCTTGGCATAAAAAATTATCATTTTACTAATTAATACTGGGACTTGAGACCGACTCCGTTCGACAGTGGGTACAGTCGTTAGCACTTGAGTCCTTCTTCGTGTGGCAGTGAGTACAACTTTACGACTCTATCAAAGATAAATTGGTTGATGATAGATGAAATTTAGGCATAGGATACCATACTTGTCGGTATTATGACATTGAGGCGTGGGATGCCATACTTACTGATATTTTGATGTTTAGGAATGGGATGCCACACTTGTTGATAATATTATATTGAGTCGGCGGATGCAAAGACTTGTTTATATTATGACTTACTAAGACTATTGAGATATATAAGGCATTGAACCCAGATTAGATACAATTGAGGCTTATGGTATGGGAATGAGGATATGACAATGGTAAAGATTGTATTTCTCCATGGTGTGTATTTACTTTTCTGCACTTATTTTCGTCAGTGTACCCCTGGTCCTATGGATGGAAATAATTCCTTTATTATATTGTTAATTTACTATTTAGTTACTATATTGTTACTGTTGAGAATTTCTTGTTATGCGGGATAATTGTGCTTTATATCAATGATTATTTATCCTTCCCTACTAGAGGTTACTGATATACCGTCCATATTTTCTTTTATATTTTACTTGGTTCTTGAATAAGGTTGTTATTATTCACATATTCTATTGTAAGGGATCATGGTAGGTCTTCCTTCGTTGCCTGAAACCCTATTATGTGATTAGCTAGTGATACATGTTCTACTTGTTATTCGATTCCTATTTTAGTAGCTAGCTTCCATGATATACTAATTTCTTCTGTGATCCTACATTATTGCATTCTATATTTACTGCTTTTATTATTGTTATGTTCCTTGAACGCCGTCAAACCCTACTGGGTAAAGGTTACTTTGAAAACTTATACTTGTACTACACTTGTCGTGTACAAATCGGGTACAGGTGAACCTTGATTCACAGTCCTCCGTTCGTGAAGATTATATTTCTTTTTAGAGACTCGGTGAGTGTGGTGTCAAACTTTTCCTTCTTCTCTTCAGTATTGATTTTGATCTCCATGTATTTTTAGAGATATATTTTTATTAGACATTTGATTCCATGTTCTGTACTTAGAGATTTTGTATTACACTGATACTGGCTTTTTGGAATTATTAATTCTTTATTCTTCTTGTTCATTCATATGTTGTTATTATACTTGTAAATTTCATGTTTGATTTTGTAGTCCTCCACTTTGGCTTCAGACTACAGGGTTGGTTCTCCTACTGGTGGTGTAGTAGGTGCCATCATGATTCAAGAAATGGGGTTGTGAAAAATTGGTATCAAAGCACTAGGTTTGTCAATATTTGTGTACATAACCAATATCATGTAGAGTCCTGCAGATCGGTGTGATGTCGTCCATTGCTTAGCTTTAGGAGGCAATAATGGCATGTATGGAATTAATTCTTTCTTTTGAATTATGTGTCATTCGTATATCCTTGATGATGTCTTCCAAATTCCTTACTCAATGTCCTTACTCTTTTGCAGATGCCTCGTATATGTCAGACAACAGTATAGAAGACTGGTAGAGTTCCTGCCAGAGTGTTGGCAGAGGTACATACTCTTGATACTATTTATGTGGCTCTAGCAGTACCTGCAACACCCATTGCAGCATATGTTCCAGTACCTATTGCAGCACCTCCTCCAGATATTCATAATATCTTATGGAAGTTACATAGTTCCTATTATAGTCCCTCTACCGATGGAACACATAAAATCATTCCAGCACCACCGCTTATAATTGCAGTTCCTTAAGTGTGCCTAATTCAACCTATTGCACCAAAAAATATTCACACCTACTAAAGTCCTCCCTTTACAAATTGTTGCTTATGTAGTGAGCAATAGACAACTATGACAGATTTGGAGTAGAAGCTCCTAACTAGATTTCTGAGGTTGGATCCCCTTTCATTCACTGGAGTCCCAGGGAAGATGCACATGAGTTCATTATTGAGTGTAAAGAAAGGTTGAATAACATGGGGGTGTTGAAGACCCACAGTGTAGCTTTTACCACCTATCAGATGTATGGTGCAGCTAAGCAGTGGTTGAGAGATTTTGTGGTATGCAGACCAGAAGGTTCACCCCATCCGACTTGGACATAGTTTTATGATGTTTACATAAGGAAGTTTATGTCGAGGGACAAGCGAGAGCACCTGAGAGAGGATTTTAGGAAGCTTGAGTAGGGATCGATGCTGGTGGCAGAGTTTGAGGCTCGATTCTACCAATTATTAGTTTATGGTGTGGAATTTATGCCTACTAAGGTGGAGAGAGTTTGTAGATTTTAATATGGGTTGAGAGACAAATTCTGTGAGGCTGTAGCTTTGTTAGTATCTGATGGTCATCCGTTTAACATGGTAGATCAGGCTAACTCTATGGAGGCCCTTTTTCGTGAGTCACATCAGCGTAATGAGAAGAGGCAGAGGCATCAGGGAGGTTATAATGGATCCCATTATGGGGGTCGTGGTAAGTTCCTCTATATACAAGGTCGATCTAATAGGCCAATGCATGCATCATTACCGGTTTCATCTCCTTCTCGATCTCAGTATTTTCAAGGATCTGGATCTTAAAAAAAATATGGTAGTTAGATGGGTTCTTGTATAGGTTCTCGAAAGTGTGAGAAATCTGGTTTGTGTTTTGAGTGTGGCATTATTGTATTATTCAAGATCTTATCCTTAGAGGGGCACTTTTCAGACTGCTCCTTTGTCTGTTCAGTCTTTGAGGATAGTGCCTCCATCAGCTAGAGGTAGGGAATAGGGTGACCATCATGGTGGTGCCTAGTATGGTAGTGGCAGTTGTAGCGGTCGTGGTCATCATGGTGGTGATCACCAATTATATATTATGCCTGGTAGACCTGAGGTTATATCCTCGAATGTAATTACTATAGGTTTGATTTTCTATGTGTTCTATACATGCGTCAGCCTTATTTTACCCCAAATGTACTTACTCTTATTTGTCGTCATATTTTACACTAGTTTGGGGTTACCCAGTGATATGTTATCTATATAGGCTACCTATGTAAGAGATGTTTTTGTTGAGGATTTCGTGATCCAGTCATGCATGATCTCTTTTAGTTAAATAGACACTTGGGCTAACATGGTTTTATACATGGCTGATTGTGCTATCATTTTAGGCATGGAGTGGTTGTCCCCACACTGTGAAGTATAGGATTATTATGCCACGATCGTTGCCTTAGCTATAACTATTTAATCTCCGATCGTGTGATATGGTTCTTATAGCCGCGCAATACAAGGTTTATTTCTTGTATTTGGTCTAGGAGGTTGGTAAGGGCAGTGTGTTTGGCATATCAAGCTAATGTTCATGATATTCAGGCTGACATTCTTACTCTGGAGTCTTTCCCTCTTGATGTTGATTTTCTTGATGTATTTTCGACCGACCTACTCGGCCTACCAACAAAGAGAGATATTGACTTTGCTATTGATTTAGAGTCGGGCACTAAGCCCATATCTAGTGCTCCTTATCATATGGCTCCAGTAGAGTTGAGAAAGATGAAGGTGAGATCTAGGGGATTCCCATTGTTAGGGTACAGGGGGAGCACCGTCCGATTGAGGAAACTAATTGGGAGATCAAAAGTGATATGTGGAAGCAGTATCCACACATGGTTGAGATATCAGGTACTTTAAATTCCTATTTATTTCCACCTTTTACTTGAATTTTGGGGAAATAAATATGCGATGTTTTTCATTCTACGACATTTCAATAGTTATCCCAAGTCATTCATAATGTGCCAGGACAGTAGTTCGGTTCCCTGGCGGCTCAGTTGAGAAACATTTCAAACTTACTGTTTTAGAGCCTAAAACTAAGTACTCATTCACTAAAGTCAACTTTTATTCATGATGAGCTCAGAATTAAACTCTGTTAGTTTTTGTTATCTGCGAAATGCCAAGCAAAGTCAATATTGACCTTAAGTTTGTGTTTCAGATTTTTTGCTTGCAATTGGTGCTCATTTATGGATTCCATTTAATTTTGAGGCCTAATTTGGATCTAGAGTGGTATTTTGATTTCGGAATGTCAGAACAGTTTTATGACGCTTCCATCAGTTCAAGAATGGTGAATTTAGGCTAGTTTACCCTTGGTGTATTTCTCAGGGTGTCTGTGCTCGATTTGAGTTGGTTTGTGAAAAGTTTGAAATTTACTCGTTTTGAATAAGTCTTGGTTGGGAGTGATATTTGCTCAAACAACCTCTGATGTTATTTTTTCCGTTGAGTCCATAATGTGTTTTTAACATAATACACATATTTAGTTTGGAAAAATTGAATTCTGTTTCAATTTTGAGCACTTGTTTGAAATTTCTAAAAGTTATTATTTTTTTGGTGTAGGAAAAATAATTTATCGATCAAAGTGCAAATTTATCGGTGCATGATAAATCAAACACTTTACCGATAAATTAGTAGGTTCTGATAAATTGGAAAGTTTATAGATAAATTGGTAGATGCCGATAAATCAGACACTTTTTACCGATAAATCGGTACCCACCCTCATTTTCTAGTAATGGGAGGGTGTTGATTAATTGGCACAAATGGCTGATAAATTGGTACCTGAGCTTATTTCTTCAGCTTTCCACCCATTTTTGGATTATTATTTCATCAACCTTTTTCTTATTTTCTCTCTAATTTTTGCCGAGTTTCTTTGGAGACTTCCCCAAAATTGGTAGAAAAGGTCCTTGAAGCTCTCTTACATTTTCGTCACCTTTGGTAAGTAATTTCATCCATTTAATTCCATAAAAATTAGAGCTTTTCCTCCATTGATGTCGTAATCATCGGTTCTTGATTTTTTCAATTTTTATCAAAGGTTCTTGAGTAAATTCTTGTTCATTGGGGTTATTTAACTTCATAGTAACCTTTCCCTTTCAAGATTCATAGTATAAATCGATAAAGGATCAAATCTTTAAACCCTTTTATACTCAATTTTCTCCAGGATATTCAAGGATCTTTTTTTACTTGACCATTTTGGAGTACGGGTTCCTAGTAACATATGGACCCCATGGTTAAGTTTATTTTCAGTTCCGAGGAGCAGGTCTCACAAGCCACTTTCAGCTCAATTTTAGGCCTAGTCATAAACTTAGCATAATTTATAGCGTTTGACTTGTATATGTGTATGGAATACTTTATCCAAGTCTTACAGTAATTGAAGTTCATTTGATATCAATCAAAGTAACGTTTGTAATTTTCCAGTGCTTTATCGTTGGATGATAGGTAGACTTCGTGGGGCTATATCTGGGTTTATAGCTTTAGTAATTCTACTAAATAGCATCTATGGGTTGGGTATATAGGTCGTTATAGTAACCTTGGACCATTCTTTCATTCGTTTCTCATCACTATTAATTTCAGCATCCAGATTAATATAGTGGTTGTGACCTAGGAGTTTTCCAGTGATACCTATGTGGGGCATAGGTAGTTTTCATGTCATGTTTATATATATATTGCTAATGTGTTGTGCATTCATTATATGAGAGGCTGGGCCATTGGCTTCGTTAAGAGTGCATTGGGGCTGGGCCTGTATCACCACATGATCATTAAGTCGTAGAGGCTAGACACTAAATCTAGTAATAATGACAAACAAATTTGGAATATGTTAATAATAATATAAGTAAGGACCTTTTAACTATTCTAGACTCGGTGGTGTGCCAAGCACCCCGTACTACTATTTCTACTTATTTTATCCCAAGCTTTACACCCTGGCACCGGGAATTATCATTTGACTAATTAATGTTGGGACTTTAGACTGAGTCTATTTGACAGTAAGTACAGCCAGTGGCACTTGAATTCGTAGTCATGCAGCAGTAAGTACAACTTTTTGATACTATCATATATTAAATAACTTACTGATATTATGACATTGAGGCATAGGATCCATAACTTTCTGATACTACTGTTGTAGTAAACTATACTTGTCATGTTCCAATCTTAGTACAAGTGCCCGACCTTAATTCACAAACCGCTGTTCGTGCAGATTTTATTGCATTCCAGATACTCAGGGTGAGCACAGAGTCCAGATTTTCCTGCTTCTCTTCAGTATTTATATTGATTTCCATGTATTTTTGAAGATGCATTTATATTAGACATTTAATTCCATGTTTTATACATAGAGGTTTTTTATTACGCTAATACCGGGTTTTGGGAAGTTATACTTTCATTCATTCATATATTGTTATTATACTTGTGTTTTCTGCTTTTGATTTAGAAGTCCTTTGCTTCAACTTTATACTACAGGTTTAGTTCTCCTACTAAATGTATAGAAGGTGGCATCATGATCCGATAAACCGGGTCATGACATTAAGGTTCATGATTAACTTTATAACAATGATCCCTGAAATGATGATTTATTTGATATTTTTGAGTTGTAATGATGAAGTTTTCATGATGACTATAAAATTCCTTGTGAGTTAGCATGTTTCAAAATTGAAGAAATATAAAGGAGGAAGCTTTGAAGTATGAATTGAGCATTTTTTTTCAAGGTTTACTCTTAAAAATTGAACTGAGAATTGAAGTTTCATAACCACTTGACTTTTTACATAATTTTGAGTATCCGTATTAATCATGTCTAAATTGACTCATTTTAGTAAACTAAGACTTATTAAAGAGAAGTGATGACCTTATTGCTTAATCGATAAAATGTGAAGTGAGAAGTTAATGAAGAGTCTAATTTGGCTAAGTTCGAGGTTGTAGCCAAACGAGTTCAGATTTGATTAAATTGAATGTTAAACTTGGACCACTTGGAGTTTGGTTAGTTGTCTTCATTCGATAATATCAATTAGTCAAGATGACTAAAAGTAGTTGAAAGATAAGCATAAAAAATATTTTTATGGAATAAGTATTAGCATCGAGAGGATGGGACGAGTCCTGCATATCCAAAACCTATGTAGCCTAATATAGGGATTATTAATATGGTCTATTAAGTGTGCCTTTGTAGACTAGTCTGATCCATTAAGTGAAGCGAGGTTCATATCCTTTGGAAAGGTGTGGAGGTCCCTATATATGGGGTAATATGTAGAATTCATTGTTACGGATTTGAGGTGTGTTAGTTATAGAAATTACGAAAATGAAGCTAAAGTTTAATGTTTTAAAAAAAAAAGAGAATGCATGTTTTTCACTAAGTCTTTATCTTTTGTTACAAACTATTGAGTTGAGAGAAATTAAATGAGATTACTTGAGATCTGAGCTTTTAAATTATTTTATGATAAATTGTTAAATTTCCTAGATGAGATAGAGATGGAGATGATCAAACTATTTGTGAATTGCATAACACTTAGAATTTACTATTTTATGGCATGTATTATGTTTGTTCATATAATTAATAACTGTTTAGAGTTTTCATTCAACTTTTGTTGCATGTGTTAACCCCCATGGAGATTTTTCAAACTGCCTAGACATTCAAGGTTGATACTACTTGCATTCCTAAAAAATTAGCAAATTGGTGAGTCATCATTAATTTGGGGACTACCTATTCAGTCATTTACATTTTTGATTTATCTAGATCTGAGATTTGAGTTTACTTATTTCTTTTTTTTAGACTAGCTAGTAAACTATTGTAGTAGTCTACCCGTTAGCTAGTATAGGCTTTAAAACTGAGATGTAGGGTATTGAGAGATGAGTTCATCTATTCATTTATTGAGATTATTTATTAAATATTGTGATGTTGCCATTACACTTCTGATATTATTGTTATTTTTCTGCTGAGTGACATGAGTAGAGGTATGAATGGTCAAAGTGGCTCTTCCAAGGATGCTAGGAAAACTTAGTGGCTAAGGATGCCGGTCACACCCAAGGGGTGATCACGGGGCATGATAAGACTAGCATTAGAGTATTAGGTTAATAGAGACCTAAGAGATGTCCAAAAGTCAGTGTTAGGTAAATTTCAGTTTTAGGTATGACTGCAACACATGCATATTAAAAGGATACTAAATTTTTAGAAAAAAAATCCCTTTAATGATGTTCTACTTCATGCGTTGGAGTTTTACTTCGAGATGTTCTCACTTCTAACTCGTGATTTACAATTTTAGATTGATGATGCCTCTGCAATTATCAGCTTGCCAAGATGGGAATAGAAAGCAGTAAAATCAACCTCCACCAGCTCCCGAGACATAACAACCACCCACAGACATTACCATAACTGAGCTACGAAACATGATGCCTATAATGGCCAAGGTTGTAATGGCTCAAGATTAGCAACCATTTTAGGTTCCTGTGGTTTATCGAGTTACCCTTGATTATGGGGTTGAGAGGGTGAGGGATTTCCTAAGGTTGAGTCCTTATAAATTACATTATTCAGGGACTGTTGATAATTCGAGAACTTTAATAAGGAGGCTCATCAGATTTGTTACTTGATGAGAGTTAGTTATGGATATGGATAGGGTTGACTTGTCTACTTATTAGATTAAGGATGTTTCCATCTATTTGTGTGCTTTTTAGAGGAAGTACAAGGGTGTTGGAGTTGCTTCTCCATCTTGGGATGAGTTTGAGACTGTTTTTAGGGTCTGATTCTTTCGTATAGTAAATATTTGGAGAGGGTGAGAGAGTTTCTAAGTTTGGAGCAAGACTCCATTTTTTGTCTTAGTACAACATTAAGTTTAGTAAGTTATCAAGGTATGCTCTTGAGATGATTTCTAAAACGCATTCAAGGATGGATATGACTATGTCTAGACTTCCATTGTATTTGATTAAGGCTAGGAGAACATCCATTCTTATAAGTGACACGGACATTAGTATGTTGATTATCAATTTTCAGTAGATTGAGAAAGATAAGGCATAACTCAGAGAGAGTCAGCAGTGTTAGAGGGCTAAGACAAGTCATCTTGCATCTATTCAGCCTAGGATTAATGGTTTGAGACAGCAGTAACAACAAAATATTAATAAGGGATTAACCTCTTTATCATTCAAGCCTAAAAAAACCATTAGAAGAATAAGTCAGCTCAGTAGAGTGGTGCTCACTTTTGTGGAAAGTGTGGTAGGAACCACTCAGGTTTGTGTACATTTGCATCCAATGGATATTTTGGGCATGGTCAAGTTTATCACAGTGTTTGAGACTTTCCATCAAAAATTTTCTATTCTTATGGGTTTTCGGAACATAAACAGAGAGATTGTACAATAGTTTGACAAGATGGAACCAGACGATAGGGTATACTAGAAGCATCTCCAGCAAAACGCCAACCTCAGAAGGGTGATACTACCTCGATATGTGATGGCCAACACAAAAACCATTTGTATGGTTTGAGTTCTTGTTAGGATCAGGAGCAGTAAGCTTATGTGGTGACAAGTACATCGAAATGTTATGAAGTGGATGTGTATGCATTGTTATAATCTAGAGACACTCTTTGTTTTGTATCGCTATATGTTTCTAGACATGGTGGTGCAGATCCTGATGTTTTGCCTAAGTCTTTTTTTGTGTTTGCACTTGTTTTTCATCTTGTTTTTATGAGAGAGTCTACCATAGTTGTCCCATTTCTGTTTTGGGAATTATTGTTCCTGTTGATTTACATGACTTAGATATGGTAGACTTTTATATTATTTTGGGAATTGATTCATATCACATTGATATTGAATGTAGGACTAGAGTCCATTTCCAACTTCCCGATAGACTTGCCCTTGAGTTGTACTATAGAACAGTTGTTCCCAAGGGTAGGTTTTTTTCTATCTGAAGTCTAGAAAGATGATTTCTCAGGGGTATCTTATTATTTCATTTGGATCCACTACACTATGCCTGAGACTCCTGATATCTAACATGTCCCTGTAGTTTTAGAAAAGTTTTGTCTATTTTATGAGGATCTACCTGGAGTCATTTCTACTAGAGAGATAGAACTTGGTATAGATCTTGGTCTAGGAACTCAGCCTATTTCTATTCTACCATATAGGATGGCACTAGCTGAGCTTAGAGAGTTAAAGGACCATTTATATAATCTTTTAGACAATGGGTTTTTTATTTGCATATGTCCCCATGGGGTTCTCTTATATTGTTCATGTGTAAGAAATATAGTTCCCTCTATGTGTGAATCGACTACCATTAGTTCAAAAAGGTCACAATCAAGAATAAGTATCCTATTTTGAGGACTGGTGACTTGTTTGATCACCTGCAATGTGCTAGCCACTTTTCTAAGATTGATCCTCATTCCATCTATCATCAACTTAAGGCCAGAGAGGATAACATTCTCAATTCAACTTTTCATACTTGGTATGGCTATTTTGAGTTCGTGGTTTTGTGTTTTGTTTTGCAACAGGTGCATGTACATTTCTTCACTAATCATAAGATTTTGCAACAGGTGTTTGATCAAAATGATTTGAATCTTTGCAAGAGGAGTGAACTTGAATTATTGAAGGATTATGAAATGACAATTTTTCATTATTCAGGAAAGGCCAATGTAGTGGATGACACCCTTAGCAAGTTGTTGTTGGAGAGTTTGCACATGTTGTTCAAGTGCTTTATAGGGATGTACATAGGATTGAACACCTTAGGTTAGATTGATTGGTGCAAAGGATGGTGGTATGATTTTTCTAAAAGCTTCTTAGTCATCTCTTGTGGTGGAGGTATAAGAGAAGAAAGATCGCTATGTGACTCTTGTACAAATGAAAGATGCAACCCATAAGCATAAGGTGCAAATTCTCTACATAGTGGGATTGTGTCCTTCATAGTCTACTATGAGCTACAGATGTTAATGGGTTGAGAGGGTTCATTATGTTTGGGTCTTATATTTCCTGGTATTCCATTGATCTTTGTGCTACTAAGATGTATAGAGATCTTAGAGAGGTGTACTGTTGGGAAAGTTTAATGAGCGACATAGATGAGTTAGTGTCTAAATGTTCTGATTGTCAGTAAGTATAGGTAGATCGGTCCTTTTATTGATAAGTTAGTGACTGATAAATTGTTAGGTGTAGATACATCGGTCACCTTTAGGGTCTTCAAGTAAGGGGGGAGGGTAACCAGTTTATCGATACAATTGACCGATAAATCAATCACTGCTATCAATTTAAAAACCCATTTCCAGAACTTTAACCAGTTCGCTTATTTTGGTTTCTCCAAATTTTCCTCCTTGGCTCATTTAAATTCAAATTCAAGAAGAAGCTGGTAACATATGTTGGTAGAGCGTTGGGGGTCAATTACTACTTTTTCTTTTCCATTTAGGTAATCTCCTCCTTCCCTAAAAGCTCCAATGGGATCTCTAATGGTGAATTTTTTGTGTAGTCTAATTTATGGCTGGAATTTCCATTTTCATTTGGGTTGTGGTGGGGATTTTTCTTATGAACCTTGTTCCTCACTTTCAAGTATGTTCTTCTACAATTTTTTTTCGCGGTCATCAATTGCATGATTTTCCAATTTATTCACAACATTTCTTAGCCAATTAAGGATCTTTCAAAGGTCCAATTGGGATCAAATTTGAACCATAGGTTCGTTGAGTCAAGGCCTTTGTTCTGGTCACTTTTGTATATTTTTTCGAGCTGTAGGGACAACAAGACATTTTTATAACCCCGATTGCACTATGCAATATGGTTGTTATTATTCATGCTTTTATCCCTAGATGAGTAATTTAACAGTGTAAGCAGATTTTTGTGTGTTCGGAGCTTCGGACCAGTGTTGCATGCTTTTTGAGGATTCTCACCGGCACCCAGGTAGGATAGGCTTACCTTTTTTAGACTGGGTTATTATAGAATACTTGTGTTGTGTGGCTAGTAGTGTGGGATGTTTTTAGGTTGGTAGCCCTATTTTAGTAATGTACCTCCTGTTTACCTGCCTTTTGGGGGTTCTCGTGCAGGGACGTAAAGGGTGTCAGGCTATATGTTGAAATTTTCCTAGACTTTCTGTGGGTTGTCTTGGACCCTATTTTGATGTGTTAGGCCGTTATATCACTTGTGAGTGAGTTGGGTTCTTAGATGCTGGCCTCTGGCCTAGCCTAGTTTGTTGTTTACTTTTTAGTTATCATTGTTGTGTTGTAATCACACATTCTAGATATTAAGCACTGGTAAGTTAAGCACAGGCATGGCCTGGATGTGGTAAAACGGTGTTGACAATGTAACTAAAACTTTAAGGTTTTCTGGATTAATGACTAAATCGGGTTTTCTTACATATATTTATATTTATGCCCCGATCACCTAGTGGTATGGCAATATTTTTATATTATAATTGAATAATTCTTTGACTATTACGGAGTTATCTTGGGAACTATTGTCACGACCCAGTTTCGTGGATCATGATGGCACCAACTATACCACCAGTGAACCAAACCCCATAGTCTGAAGCTGAAGCGGAGGACTACTACTTTAAATGCTGAAGTATTTCAAAGAAGTCAAGTTAATAATACTTTGTAGAAGTCTTAAAGAATAACATAATCTACCCAAAATTCGGTATCGGTGACAAACGAACCACTAAGTACAAAAATGATAAAATTGAAATAAGTGTATTACAAAGATATCTATGAAATACAATGGAGATCAACAAAAACATAAGTCGAAAGAGAAGAAGGAACAAGATGGATGCCAGGCTCACCCTGAATCTCCAATGTGAATAAGATCCGAATGAACAATTATCTGTATATCACGAACGGGAACCTATACTCGGATATGCACATGTGCAAGTGTAGTATGAGTACATATCGCCGAAGAAACCCATACCCATTAGGCTTCAAGGGCTTACTGGGCACATAACAATAATAAAAGAAGTAAATAAAAGAGTACAAGAAAAAGGGTTATAGAAGCAAATATTATAACACGGGAAAATTAACAACTCAAGCACGAAACAAGTGTAACATAGACTAATAGCACTAACTAATACATAACAGGATTACATGCAATGAAAGAGAACATACCGGCATACTTGCAAATGCATATATGAAATATAACACAATAAATGGGAATTAAAGAAGATAGGAGTACAACATGGTCACTATATCGGTAACCTCGGGTGAAAGGATAAATAACTGGACAAGAATGTAGACACTAATCCTACACAACATAAAACAATAAGTAACAAATAAGGACAATTATTCAGTGATACAGATAATAAAGTGAAGCAATTAAATGCTGACAAGTCCCCCTGAAAAAAGTGTAGCGTACACAAAGACATGCTTACCCATAGGCTGTCCATTCCGAGCCTATGAGCATACTGAAGAAAATAAGTGCGGGAAAGTAAACATACACATCACCGATATCAGAACCTCACATCCCAATTTCAGAACTGCATTGAATCACAATAGGCACATAGTGCCCCACAATAGTATTATCCCGCCAGCATCTTGAGCCTCATATCAGTTTTATCCCTCCAGTACATAGTGCCTCATATCAGTGTTATCCCGCCGGCACATACTGCCTCATATCAGTAATATCCTCTAGCCGTATTCGGCAAGTCTAGGCGTTCATCACTGATGTATATGGTAGTATCACTATGGTCCTCAGTAATCAATATCATCATGTTTCCACAACCGCTAGTATGTGTGTCAAAAAGTTGTACTCACTGCTGTATGATTGAGGTCTCAAGTCCCAGCGATGTACTCAATGCTGGACGGAGTCAGTCTTAATACAATGTCGAGACTAAAATAGTAAAAGAAAATTACTTATATTATTATTAAAGTGTTCTCATTTATTTCTTTATACCTTTATGAAACGTATCATCAAATCATCTGCTAGCAATCATGGATCATAAATCAAAAGGTGATACTACCCAGCCCCAATGCACTCTTATCGGAGCCTTTGGCTGGTCTCTTCGTGTCATGAATGCATAGCATATCAAGAACACATATATCAACATATATATATATATTCATGAGATATCCAGATCTAATGCCATACACAGGTATCTATAATCAAATGCTAAGGCTCGACCATCTCATTCAGGTGCCAACATATCAATATCAATATGGAACGGACGAAGAATGATACTGGGATGCTATACAACCTAGATTCCCAACTCAAGGATGTTATTTATTATAGTTATTAAAGCTATAAGCCCAGATATAGCCCCATGGAGCCTACCTATCGTCTAACAACAAAGCACTGCAAATTTACAAATCATACTCTGATTAGCATCAAATAGTCTCCAAATAATCTGAAACTTGCATCAATGAATTATAAATGTTAATACGAGTATAACGATGCATATTATGCTATGTTTTAGACTAGACCCAAAATTAGGCCTAAAATGGGCTTTTAGGCCCCGCTTATCGAAACTAAAAATAAAATTCACTACGGGATTCCCAATGTTATCAGAAACCCATGCTCCAAATTTAGGCACAATACGAATACAAAAAGAGCTTCAAATCAGCCCGGACATAGTTGACCCTAAAGGGTTGAAAGGTTCAATCTTTACGAATATAACGTTGGAATTGTGATGAATTAATAATCTTAGGAGCAATATATATCTAATTAACGAAGAATTTTACGACAGTAACTAGATTATGGGATGATTTCATCAACCTCAACAATTGGTTCCATTAATAGTGGAAAACTAAGAAAATTAAGGAAGAAGAAGAGAAGAACTTATCCAAATTCATGTAAAAATTGATAGAAAACGTTGAGAAGATTTTCCTTGAATTTGGAATGGTGTTTGGGGAAGTATTTTTCGCTTTGTAACTAAAGAAGCCATGGTTTTTGATTGAAATAAAATGAAACGGTTCACGCAGGGAAAATATATATACTGCCAGTCACTCTCTTCATTGCGATCGCGTGGCTTTAGGCAGCGATCGTTTGGCCCAGGCTCGCGATCGCGTAGAAAGCACTGGATAGGGCTTCATCGCAATCGTGTGGCCTAGGCACGTGATTGTGAAGCATCCCCAATCACTGAATCACAATCGTATGGTGAGGGGCGCGATCACGAAGAGCAATTTTTCCTGCATTAGATACAGGTTTTTGTTACATATTTCAGAATTTCCATCAGGGGATATGAGGATCAAATAGAGTCCAAATTTTATAATCCAAATATGAAAATAGAATGGAAATGACATTATGGACTCAACGAAATTGACGAAACAAAAATTCAAGGTCGTTTACTCAAAATGACCCCTAAAACCAATAGTGCATTTTCCGCCTACACCTCAAAAATGCAACGACAAGCTCAAAAATTATACCAACACTTCACCTAGCCTAAAATAAACATTCTGGAGCTGTTGGAAGTGTCATAATTCAAATCCAACACTCCGAACATCACCACTCAAGCTCCTCTTTAGGCTTTAAACTTAACTAAAATCCATAATTTTGTATAACTTGGAAACAAAACCTCCAAAACACAAACTTAAGATCAATATTGAGTTTTTTTTTTTTTTTTTGGTATTCTAGAGCTAACGAAACTGTCAGAATTAAATTCCAAGATCATCTTGAAGGAAAGTTGACTTTGGTCAACGAGTATTTAGTTTTAGGCTCTAAAATAAAGAATTTGAGTATTTTGTTGTTATTTCTATTTTTCTCATCTTAGAGTCTTAACTATTAAAAGCATTGACTTCAATCAACATTCTATGAAAACAAACTCAAAATTTAATTCCAATAGTTCCATTAGCTTCAGAACGTGTATTTTGGCCTAGAAAGACTCTTGGTTTTATGTGTTTTTAAGCTTGTTAGAGTTTAAAAGTTTGACTTCGATTGACTTTAATTGACCTGAGCCTCAGATAAATATACGAATATTCCATCAGATATAGAATGCATAGTTTAGGTTAAGAGAGTTGTTTATTCGGACCCCTGACCAATGAGGATCAATTCAAGTACTCGATTGGAATTATGAAATTTAAGTCGTGGATTGACTTTAGTCAATATTTCATTTAAACAATCTTGAGTCAAAATTTTATCTACGTCGTTGGTTTTGAAATTTCATTTCCATGGAGGTAGTATATTTGGTTTGTGTTCATCAATTCCCAACTACATTTTTGAGATTATTTTGTAATTTGAATTTGGTTGGTTTTTTGGTGCATCAGCTGCTGCTGATACAGTCCACTGGTGTCCTTTCCCTTTTTAGTGAAGAACTACATTCGTGGAGAACAAAATAGGTTGATATTCTTGTTCACATATAGTTAACTGCATTTGTGAAGGTGCTACCTCAAATTGGCCGCACTTTTTTAACTTTGCATTTTCGGTGGTTCAGTTGAGTGCCTGACTGCATCTGCATAGGCAATACCAAAAAGTATATAGATTTAAAATCCCAACCCTTCTACCATTATTCATCATCTTTTTATCTTCAAATATCAAAATCCTCCATTGACACCTTTGGGGTTTTGCATGTGGCATTGGGTTGCATTGAAAACAATAATTCTTCGATTATTCTTCAATTACTTGTAAGTTTCTACTAAATTACATCGAATTTCATCTAAAAATTTCCATATTTCATCAATTTTGTTCTTCACTTTATTCATTTAGTTTAGCTCATTTCTTTTTCATCTTAGCTCCAAATTTTAGGTATAATTTCCTATGATGTGAAAAATATTTTGATATCTTTTTTTTTTTTAGTTTCAGGTTCGTAGGCCCGTAGGAAAATTTTGACTCATACTTTGACCTTGAGTATAATTATAGTTTTATGGCTATTTTTTACTCGTATTAATGCGTAGATTATTATTTTTACTAATTTCGTGATTGTTTGAGTTTGTTAGAGAATTCTTGAAGCTGTCCGAGCTAATTTCTTTCCATATTTTCAAGCTTGTGGACACCATGTAGGCTATGACTTATTGGTCTTAGACTTATAGGAAATAATTGTAGTAATTATCCATCCTTGGGTTGGGTTTTTATGTTTGGTACCCCTAGCCTTGCCCGCTCCTTAGTTATTCTTTAGTGTCACATTGCGATTGTAGATTATCCTGTAATCCTATGTGGTCTTATTTGACTATGGAACATAGATGGTGAGATTTATAAGAAGTATTTGTGGTTCCCAAATTTTATAACTGGTTATAATTGTTATAGGTATTGATCTGTGAAGGGTCGGTAGGGCTTGTTGTGATATCTTGTCTATAGTTGTAAACGACATTATTATCCAAACTTATTTTTATGAATTTGTTTCTATTGTTTTATGGATAAGAGCCCAGAGTAACTAATTTCATATTTTATATGGTTTTGTGGGCTTATTTTCAGTATTATAAGATTAAAAATGAGTAGTAAATAACTAATTTATTAGTTTTTGATGATAAAAGACAAAAATAAAGATGTAACCACTATTTGGAGATACTACTATACTCGGTGAAAGTTGAGTACTAGAGATTGATGATTTATACTAGTTTTAGAGTCCATGATGTCTGAGAAATGATATTGAGATTATGTTTATTTAAGACCCAGTGATGATCGGGCACTTATTTATACATTGATATTTTGAGATAGACCTTACACATCTAATTAGAATTATGGGTTATTGAGATAGTATGCAGTGAAACCTCTAGTGACCTTGTCTATCAAGGTTAGTATGCTACCGGAGGAGGGGCATACGGGGAAGTAGAGGTATACGGGGAAGCCCTTCCATGGGTCCTTCCTACTATACCTATGGATCCCGGAGGGGGAGCATACATTTTTTTATCAACATCATATCATATCATTGTGGATATTCTATCCTTGAGTGTTTGTTGCTTGTTGTACTCTGCAGTCGTTTGAAAAGCCAGAGGATTTGCATTCACTTATTTGTATCTCTCGGTCATATGAGAGGCCGTTAAGATTTTTCTTTACTTGTTATTATACTAATTACAGTTACTAGATGGATAAATCCTTCGGAATCATTTCAAGCTTTCGATTATTTCTATATTTTTTATAGTTACTCCTTCTTTTTCCATTCCTGATATTTGAGGTTACTAGTATATCCCAACTTTTTTTTAATCTTTATTGGTATCTAATTAACTAAGCATCAATTATTTTATACGTTCTCACCTTCATTTTGCTGAATCTTCATTACTGATAACTAGCTTTGTAGGGTATGTATTTGCCTGTATCCTGTTAGTAAGTTTCGGGGTATGCTCTACTTGCTTGGTTTTGGTGATCTATCTTTCATTAACTGTCTATTGCTGCTTTTATTTTTTATATGGGCCCAGTTGGCCAATGATGGCAACTGGGTACCCGATTGCTTCAGCTATTTGGTACTCATACTACACTCTGCATCTTTCTGGTGCAAATTAGAGTATGATTGAGGTAGCGGACAACTGATTTTTTTCCAGATCATGCTATTGGTTCATATTTGAGGTAGAGGACAGTTGTTGGCATTCGAAGTCTGCTTTATCTTGTCTATCTTTATTTAATTGTCATTTGTACTTGAGACAAATATTTCACTTTTATATCAATATTGTACTCATATTTAGAAGCTCATGTATTGGATATCAGGTTTTAGGAGTTATTTCATTGTATTATATTTTCACTTATTACCTTTTCCCTTCTTATTCTTGTTTTATATTCTACTTAAATTATATTCTAGATTTTTGTACTTGTTGGGTGGTTGACCTACAATGGGTCTTGTGCCATCATGACTTGAGAAATCGTGTCATGAAAGTTTTAAGCGAAAGAAGTCTTAAATATTACCAACAAAATTTGCACCAGCACCCTAATTAATTTTGATCCTTTAGTTTTTCCACATAACTCAATGGAGAAGAGTCCATGTCCAATCAAAGTTGAATCTCAAACTATATTATGATTTAGGAGTTCAACTTGAGAAGAGAAAAATGAGAATCTATATCTATATTTTAAATAGTTTTCCTTTTATTAAAAAATAATAAATAAAATTTTATGCTAAATTTTATTCTTAATTGGAAATCGTGAATCTATACCTATCGATTTACGACTTTGAATTTAAAATGTTTTAATTTTTTGAACTGAATACTAGTGTTTCTTTTCTTTTTTGGTACTACTTTAATATTAACTTTCCAGTAGCATGTTTAATACCATATGATTAAATGACATTTTGGTACACTTCACATAAATTTAATTTAAGACCAAAAGATCCAAAAATCTTCTTTTCTTTCTTAAAACTGTCCCAAGTCAAAATAGGTCATTCTTTTTTAAACAGAGGGAGTATATCATTTTTGGTTATTTATTTCATAAATTAAAGATTTGTTATTTTTTTATATATATATTTGCTGATGCAATAAAATCAAAATGAAAATAGTTTCTTGTAAAAATATCAAATTCAAATAATTCGACTCGTAAGGTCAAATCGATATAATAAAAAAAATGAATGGAGTTGAAGCTAAAACGAATTACGTTAGGATGGGGACTTTAACAAATTAAAATTTATAATTTTAATTCATTGATGGTCAAAGTCGACTCGAATATATTCATAAATGACCCTAGTTATAACCATATATTAGTTTTTGTGTAAATATGTAGTATATCAACCTAAATTTCCCCATAAAGATCCAACTCCTCTCTGAAGTTCGATTCAGATAAGGGAGACTTTCTTATCAAATTTCTCTTTTTATACATGTATTCATTATTTTTGAGTAATTGTTTACTTAGCTTTAGATATTGATCTTTCCTTCTTGTTTGGATGGTTGTTACTTATAGTATTGTATTTTTTTTTATTAGTTTAAATATAATATTTAGTTTGATACTATTTAAATGTTATTGTATCTGATGACTACCAAAAGATCACCAATAAAATCTTACTATAAAATCTACCTTATTGAGAAAGACAACGGCAATGGATATGGAATAAGTGCCTATAAAACAGAGCCTAGGGTGGTCCCCAGGGTAATTCTCTGATGCTTAAGTTAGTAACAAGCTTTGGGAGAGAATATCAATTGTAATTTGAGAATAGTATATTGAGCATACTTTGCCTCTCCATTGTTTTGGCTTTTATTGTTGGCTCTTGAAACAGCCACATTAGTGGGCACTGTAAATGGAGAGTAACCTCCATAATGGCTATTGCCACTTTTTTTTGTAATTGTCGTTGCCTCATTAGTGGGTAGGGAATAATTCCATTAACGGTTATCACCACATTAATAGTAATTATTTTACCATTACTCTACATTTTTATAATAATTATGGTATTAATAGTAGTTATTAATTACTATTAATCCCTTGTTACTACCGTTATTCCACAGTAGTCCTCCCTCCGGGAGTTGAAGTGTCTGTTTACGCCATTAGAATGAAATCGTAGAGTAGGTATGTATTGGGTTTTTCTGAGTTTTTTCCCCAAGATCATTTATAAAGCCAAGGCGCTTTGACTGTATTTAATGATTCACCTTAGCTGGCACTCCGAGGTCAATATTAAAATCGTGGGTTTATTGAGATACTACATGCTGAGGTGAACTGCACACATGTTAACTGTTATATCAACCATCTTGTGATGAGGTGCCTGGACCGAAGTGGTATCGTACGAATTCAATATGACCATTATTTTTAAGAGAGGAATTTTTTTTTACAAACCCTGGATGAACTAAAGTTAGCGTGTTACTTCAGGTATTTTATTTGAGGAAATGATATGGAAGTTTCACACCTTATCTGGTTTTCGCGCCGCTTCATTTCCATCATTTTATTTTCCCTTGCTCTGGCTTTCTGTGTGTCATAACCTCGTGGTGAACTTGTCCTTTGTGGTACCTTTTTACCTGGGAATACACGGTATTTACTGTACTGTCATTTTATTTTCCCCTAGTTAATTACACCCCTTGAGATTCTAAGTCATATTTTTATGTACAGTTCCTCCTCTTTCTTTGTAGTCTTTCTTACTTTGCTCATACTGCATTATTTTTCTTTTCTCCTTTCCAGAATCCTTTCCATTTGTTCACATCTTCCTACTTATTAAAAAAATCAGTATGTCCTCATCTTTTTTTTCTCCTTCTTCTAGTACGTATGCACATCTCCCCATACCTTTGAGGTCCATGATTTGTTGGTCTCAAAGGTTGCAAGTAGTCTTTCCCTCGATTCCTTGCTACCTTTTCTTAGGGGATGCCATTTTCCCCCTAGTTTTGAATTTACCATAGCCTGTCCCTGCGATAGGGCTTGCTCACCCCCTCTGGGGTATTGATCCATGTATTATGAGTACATAATGTATGAGTTATGTTTTCCCATTTTTTCTTTATTAAATCTCCTATTATCAACTTTTAACTTGACCCTTGTGCAATTGGCGCCTAACATCATGTGCACCATTTTAGGTTTTACACTTGCTTTCTCAAAAGTTGGGGCCGGGCCTTCTGTAGATTTGTTCAAACATTTTTTCATTGTAAAGAGTTCAGTGCCTTCAAAGGGGTGGAACTTTTTTAGCCCCCTCCACAATTTTAGTATTCTAACCCTTCCAAAATTGCTCATTGGAAGGACAAATCTTTCTTTTCTAAACTAGATAAGTTTTCTTTTTCCCCCTGACTGGTAGCTGGGTAAAATTAGATACGATGTTTCTAGGAGTGTCAATGCCTTGGACCTCGGCCTCATTGATTGGATACCCCAATTGTTGTTGTTTCACCGATATGGACCTGTTCCAGGCCAAAATCAGCGCCTTTAACCCGGGTGCTGAGGTCGGCGAGGTGGTACCCTATGAGGAGGTCATCGAAGGGACCAGAGGTAGTTCGAAGTTTATGATTCCGAGGTAGATAATCCTTATTTTTTCTCTTCAAAGATGCTGATCTGAATTTTCTTTGTCTTTTGTTTCAGCGGTGCATATTAGGCATGGCAAGAAAATCGTACCTTCCAGCTCGTCCACTAAACTTATAACTACTCCCAGACCCCTTAATATAACAGAGGTTCTAAAAAAGGGGCCACTCCTGAGGTGGTCCAGAAAAAGGGTGGCTCGGCTTAGGGACCTATACCCAAGAGGCAAAAGTCTTCTAAGTTGGCCCCTGCTGAAGATATGTCCCTAGCTGGCCTCAGTAATGTAAGTATTCTTGAATCTAGTCGTACACCTACTTGTCTTTTCCTCATACTCATACTTTTTTTCTTTTTACAGGTTTTTTCAAGGATGGCGTCTATCTTGGCCCAAAAAGTGGGCCACCTTAATGAGGAGCTCAGCAAGAAGAGGGCTTAGAGAAAATAACTGGAGGCCAGGCTAAAGGCCTCTAAAGAGAAGAGGAGGGCTACCGAGCGGAGGCAGAAAGATGTTAATACCAAGCTACATCACCTGAAGATGGATTTCATCTATCATCAGTGGAGTTTTCCGAGGTCCTCTTTGAGAAGGTCACCATGACCAATTCCTTCTAAAAGTACGTCTCATCAATGAACGAGTCTTTTATCACAGCCACCAGGGCAGTTGTTTTGGATAAGGTGGCTGAGGTGTACCCCGATCTGCCCATCCAGGATGAGTGCTTTGGTTATGAAGCTGGGGCTGATGCTCAAGTGGCTGAAGATTTTATCAAGACGGTCCTAGATATAAATGAGCTCCCCCTTATCCAGTTCGTCACTTAGCACTTGACTCCTCTATTAGTAGAGGATTTGAGGGCGTGCACCGAGGATGATGATCCTAACATCCAGGGGTTTATGGCTACTAGGGGCATGCTTTATTCTGAGGAACCTGTCATCCTCAAGGTCCCTTCGAGCTCTCCCATTGAAGACTCCGTCTCTACTCTAACTGCTGAGCCTCTTGTAGTGATATAGCCTATCTTGCCCATTGAACAAGTCCGAGTGATAGTTAGACTTAAGGCCATTGTTATTTTTCCTTTTTTCTTCCTTTGTAATCATCTCGGTCTTCATTTATGAAATATATATGTTTTTTTTCAATTCTCTAAGTCTTCATTGCCTTATCCTACTTCTTTCAATCTTACCGATTCTTGCTTTTTAATTTTCAGCAAATCATCCCTTACACCCTTAAACAAGTGGAAAGGGAAAATTCCATCCTTCGTACCTCGACCCTCGGACTTTGAAGGCTCTTCATGAGAGGAATAGGGAGCTTCATAACAAGCATGAATTTATCAAGTACTTTCGAACTTGATTATCCAAGAACGCCAAGTTCCAAGGCTTGGTCAATAAGTTGAGGGCCTCTAGTGATGAGAGAAAACACCTACAATAGGAGAACGATGAGTTATCTTGGAAGATTGAAGCCCTACGGGGGGATTCCAGTAAGCTCGTGGCTAGTATTAAGAAGTTCGTTGCTTATTAGAAATCTAAAATAACTCAGTACAAGCTGGAATTTGACCACCGTGAAACTGAGGTGAGTTGCCTCCAAGATCAAGTATGTGAATATGAAAAGATAGTATTTATCGAGAGGGGACTACTGACCTTGGATGAGGTGGACGAATGGGTTAACAATCTTACTGCCATCCTTGCATGCATAGCCTCAATGTATAGAGAAGGTTCCCCTTGCTATCAAAGGAACAAGATCATCTTAGACCACGTCTTGTCTATGTATGAGGATGTGAAGAAGAGGCCTCAGTATTTCTGACTTAACCTGCAAGCAAACACAAGTCAGCAGAACCCTCCTTCAACTACCTCCTCGGATATCATAACTGTACTGGATAGGTAGGGCCATAGTAGAACAACTAGGTCCCAACGAGGTCATAGGAGTTAGGATAATTCTTTTGAGAAGTATTAGTATACCTTGTTATTTTGATAGGTAGGAGTACTCCTATGTAAATGACTTCACAAATTTAAATGAAATGACTTTATTTACATAACTATCTTTTACAGTATTTTTGCTTCCGACCCATGTTCGCGCATTTCCTGTATGTATCTACCTATAGCAGTGCTTCGACTGAGCCAATTCCTCACACCTAAGGTTGATATAATTTATATCTTGCGGCACTTAGCCGAACCGGACCGTTATATCTGAGGCCGATTTAATTCATAATTTGTGGCGCTTGGACAAACTGAGGTCTCATACCTGCGGTATAATTTGTGGTGTTTAGCCGAATAGAGCTCTCATACCTATGGTTGATTTAATTCATAATTTACGGTGCTTTGGCCAAAACGAGCTATCATATCTGAGGTTGATTTATTTCATTATCTTGCGGTGCTTTTTTCTAATTGAGCTCTCATATCTAAGGTCAATTTAACTTGTATTTTTGTGGCGCTCTACCGAACCGAGCTCACGTAGATGAGGTTGATTTAATGTGTAATTTAGTGGCTCTTTGCAGAACTGAGTTCTCATGGACGAGGTCGATTTAATATGTAATTTTGTAATGCTCTGCCAAACCGATCTCAGGGTGGTCCCCGAGGTCGATTTGATTTGTAATTTTTGCATGGCCTTTCTTAGGTTGGGGTTTTTCCATGGTCTTTAGATGGGTTAATAGCCATAAAAATTACAATCATATGCACTAAACGTAATAAAGGATAATCATAAACATAATTTTAATCATAAGAAACTGCATTTATTACTTATGAAATCTTCATAGATTACTTACATGCCAGGTTGTGGGTATTTCAGTATCATCTAGCCTTGCAAATTTGTAGCTACCTGAGTTAGAAGCTTCAATTACCTGATAAGGGCCTTCCCAGTTTGCCTCAAGCTTTCTCATCTTTTCAGCTCGGCTAGCTTCGTTTCATCTCAGCACCAGCTGGCCTAGGCTAAATTTTGTATTTTTACCTTGTCATTATAGTATTTAGCCCTATCTTGTTTGTATTTTTCCTCAGAAATAGTTGCAATCATTCTGCTCTCCTCTAGGAGGTCAAGGTTCAACTTGATCTCTTCTTCGTCCTCTGTTCAACAAAGTGTAATGAACTTGGGTTGGGCACCCCTATCTTGACCGGTATCACTGCTTTCGTTCTATACGTAAGACTGAATGGGGTGTCCCCATTAGATGTTCATGGGGTTATTCTATACGCTTATAGGACATGAGATAGGTTTTCTACTCAATATCCCTTGGCTTTGTCTAGCCTTGTTTTTAAGCCCTGTAGCAGTGTCCTATTAGTGACCTCAACTTGCCCGTTTTCCTGAGCGTGTGCTCCGAGGTGAATTATTGAGTGATTTTCATCTCTTCGCACCACGATTTGAACGGGTCGCTTGTCACAACCCAATTTTATGGATCATGATAGCACCTACTATAGCTCCAGTAGGAGAACCAAACCCCGTAGTCCAAAGCCAAAGCGGAGGACTACTACATTAAATACGGAAGAATATCAAAAGTCAACATAAACTAATAGTTTTGTGAAATTAATTAAGAAAGAAACCACCCAAAATCTGGTATCAGCATCAAATGAACCACTAAGTACAGAATGATGAAAACTGAAATAAATATAGTATCAACATAACTCTGAAATACAATGCAGATCAATAAAACATAGTCTGGTGAGAGGCAGGATCAAGTTGGACGCCAAGCTCACCCTGAATCTCCAATGTGAATAGATTCAGAACGAACAACGATCTGTGTATCACAAACGAAAACCTGTACTTGGATCTGCACAAGTGCAATTGTAGTATGAGTATAAGTCGCTGAAGCAACCCGTACTCAGTAGTCTTC